>BMAV01020615.1:77860-91954 GCA_019973955.1 Trichonephila inaurata madagascariensis | reverse complement strand
AAGCGTAGCGTTTCGGGAAAAATTGCAGCAAAATGCACATCTTTTTGCACGATACAAAATAAACATTGTTATTCTTTTTATAAAGATTCTTTTTTCACTAAAAATACGTACTACATTAAAAAAGTCGTAAATTTATGAATAATTTTACATCCAAGTTACAAAATTTTTCTAATAAAAACACAAATTATTAATTCGCTAATTTCGTATGAGGTTATATAGATGAAATACATTTCCCTTTTTTTAGCCAAATCTTTCCGGCATAATCCTTTTGTCCATAAATCATTTTATCCAAGGTATCTTAAGAAATTAATAATAATTTTGTTATGTTTGAGCTTGATTGAAATTACAGCTGATTGAAAAGCCTATTTAACATTTTCCCTTCGGAATGAATTTGAGCAGACTTCTCTAGGGGGTTTTCACACATGTTTCCTCTTAACTAGCCTCCAGGGTTTCTTTATTTCGTTGTTTGGTATGAGAACCTTGTATTTTTAGGGAACCGTGATATGTGTAAATAGGTATTATTGTTCAAATGTATCTGAAGAGAGGATAAAGAGCATTACTCAATGTAGTGTATTTTAGTTGTAATGTATTTTAGTAAAGACAGTTTTTAAGGTTCTAACGTTATTAGTAGTTATACAGTCAGAAGATCTACTTGTGCCTCCTTGAAGTTAAGTTGAGCGGAAGTTTAAATTAAAGGCAATTTATTAACAATTATTACACCTACATTCATACATTCATTCATACTACATTAATTGTAGGGGAAATATCTCTTTTTGAGTTTGACAGCTCTAATATAGAAAACACACAGTCATCTAGAATTCATTTCTAATACTGTTGGCGTCAGCTACAGATAATTTCTGACAAAGCGAATTTTTCGTTCATTGGATTTTTGTATCATTTTTGAAACAGCATGGAAACATCAAATTCTGCGTTTTTCTCGAGATATCACCTCCTGAGACACTTGAGATGCTGAAGAAAACAAATAGAAACACGAGACGAGCACTAGAGAATTTGTATCTGTTTCCACGGCTGAAAATAATATTGAAGGGACACCGCTCGCAAAAACGATGCAAAGAAAAAAAAAAAATGGTTGTGTACAAGTGGCATCAGCGATTTTGCGAAGGTCGCACAACATCGAAGATGACCTATGGACTGGGTGTTTCTCTTCTTATACCACAGATGAAAATGTTGATCTCATTCGAGAAATATCGCGTGAGCGGACAGATGAATAACCATTTATGTTATTGCTTCTGAATTTCGAATATCACACATTACAACTATCACAACATTCTTCATGATGATTTGAAAACGAACAACATCGTGTTTGTTTTCGCATGGTTCCAAAAATGTCATCACCTAAGCAAAAAGAAGTGAGAGTGAACATAACCAGGGATTAGTTTTGCATGGCTGATGAAGATGACGGTTTCTTGAAGAATATCGTGACAGGTGATGAGGTATGGTGCTTTCTGAACAACCCTCAGGTAAAACGTCAGTCAATTGAATGGGAAGCAAAAACATCACCAAGGAAGGAGAAATTTGGACAAAAGCAGAGGGAAAATGCGACGAAGCAGCTGAAGGATTTCTCAGAAAATGGATTACAGGGATGTTTTGACCAATTATACGAACGCTGGAACAAGTATGAGGATGCAGGAGAGCAGTACTTTGAAGTACAATAAGATTAAAATATCGTTCTGTTTTTTTAATAATTTGTTATATTAATCTACTTCGGGAACTTTTTGCTCCCCCCCATGTAAACATTTTAAAATTTTTTATCAAGAATAAAACATATAAAAACTACTGTCCAGTTTGTCTTTAATTCGAATTCTACCTGTGAGTCGTAATTCACTACAATTTTTTTTATAGAAATAGAATATATATCAAAGTATTCAACCGTAGACTGAATAATGTTCGCTAATTTTAATAATAATGTTCAGCTAAAAGTTATAAAAGTTATTTGCATATCAATATAACTATATATATTTCGGTTGTTGTGTGCCTTATATATATACATTTTTACTCTTAACCTGAACATATATAAAAGAAAGTAATAGTAACTTCAAATAAATGGGAAGATTTAAACTTGTTTTTTTCTTACAATATAGAAAGAAAAAGCAGTACAGAGTAAATAAAAAAAATTAGTTGTTTACCTTTATTTTGATGTTCATTTATTTTTCTTATTGTGTTTTATCAGGAAATTTACTTTGATTACGAAACATTAAAAACTTAGTTTTTAGCTTTTTTAAAAAATTCTTAGATGTTTATCAGTAATTTAATCATATCACTTATTTCTTGGAAACACAACAGAAACAAAATCTTTGGTTTGAGAAAGAAATATTTGTCTTCAGTTACTCATTACAATTTGTTGAATGACATCCCTTTTGATTATACGCAATTAAATTATATCTCGAAAGCAGCAAATTAATAAAAGGCAGTTCTTATTTGTTATTGAAATTAGTCTAAGTACTGAGTTCGCCTCGCTTGACATAAATGGGAAAAACACAAAACATAATTAATGACTCGAGAAAAGAGTATCAAAACTGGATCTCAAGTATTCTTAATTTCATATCTTTCAGTCGTACAGAAGCGTAACATTACTTCCAGATGAAAGAAGTTAATTTGCTCCTGTAATTCGAATTAATATTTATAAATCAGCATTCGGATTAAATTTTTCTGGCTTTAAGAAACAAAATATTCAGTGAAATAATTTGTATTAAAGTGATATGTGGATGATCGTCTCTCAAATGTACTAAAAGTTGTGAAACCGCCCCCCTAGGGCGACCGTTTCTTTGATTATCTGCGTGAACTAGAGATGTAGGGTTTACAAAAGGAGTAGACATTTTTATAAATTCTTAATATGACTTTATTAAGAATGTAACTTAAGTCTCTAACAATTTAGATAATAATATTTATGAGAGAACCTACTATGAACAAACACACAATAATAGTTATACCGAATCGCGTTACTTGGACCACTATCAATATCTAACCCGCCTAATCTCACTTCTAATAATATTACGTCCTAATATCAAATAGTCAATCCTACCTTAATTTGATCGTAACTTCAATACTATGAAGAGGCGTCTGGGCGCTCGTGCAATGGTATGCACCTTGACACCTTGACCTAATGGCTTTATCTTCAAGGTAACTTCTACTGGCTGTCAGAGAGTTCACGCTTGTATCAATCGCTCACATAACGTTCCCCAAATTGCCATACGACTTACTGAAACTTCTGTTATTTAAAAGCTATCTCATTTGCATTTCAACTTCACGTTTCGCTTCTTGGGTTTTGGTTGGAGAAGAGTTACCATTAATCTTGGCCCCAAGGAACCCAGAAGACATGTTAAGGAAAAGACGCGTGAGCCCGTTTCAAAGTCTATATAATTAACAGGAATTAACAGGGTTAAATTTACAAGTAAATCGTAGTTTATTCTGGAAGTCTTGTAGCCGTCTATCACGGGAGGTTCCCTCTGTAACGAACTTCAGACCCATTCTAGAACGCTAGGCGACAGCGAAACTGATCCAAGGTACTGCGCCTGCGCGAGTGCCACACCAAAGATGATTTTGTGATTGTCACTCGAAGAGAGTGGTCGGTAAGCTCCAGCAGCAAGCTTGGTGTGGAGATTTGGGATTCGGTGACTGGACTTCAAGGAGAGAAGTAGGTGAGCTCCGCCAGTGAGCTAAGTTTTAAAATTTGAATATTTCTGTGATTGTACCTCTAAGAAGGAAGTTGATGAGCTCCGCAAGCGAGCTAAGTGGGAAGGTTTTGTATCTGCAGAGGGCAGATGTGTTAGATACCATCCTGGCTCATTTTTTTTGCTTTTTTCTAAAAGTATCAACTCAGAAGATTCATTATTTACCTAAAACATTTAAGATATCCGACTACGTTCGGAACCGTGATTTTGCAAAAGCGTATAAATGGATAATATTTATGATATTTAGTGTCACTTAGATTAGAAAATGTATGTAAAACTGTTTTAAGAATAGTATTACAAAAAAAATTATTTAAGTACAATATTTCGGCTAAAAATGAACTTAGAATAAACTTTTTTCAAAATGTTCTCCTTTTGTGAAAAATGCTTCTATTATAATAATATTTTGCCTGTATGTAGCTCCGACCTCTTTACAGAGGCTCAACTAGAATTTGTGAATTATATAACTTAGAAGTGGGTTTATCCGTGTTTTACGACAACAGAGGGGAGAAATTTTAAGAAAAAATAGCCGATAATTATTTCAAATGATTGTAACTCTGAAAATAATGTGAACTTTTCAAAAATCATAGTTGAGCCTCTGCACAGAGGTCTGAGCTATATACAGGCAAAATAGTATTCTAATAGAAGCATTTTTCACGAAAGGAAAACATTTTGAAAAATGGTTATTCTGAGTTAATTTTTAGTGGAAATATTGTACTTAAATAACATTTTTTTGTGAAAATGTCCTTAAAACAATTTTATACATGTATTCTATTCTAAGTGACACTAAATATTATGGAAATTATCCATTTTTGCGCCTTTTTAAAATCACGGTTCCGAACGTAGTCGGATACCTTGTAAAGTGTAATATTTTGTGTGTGTGATTAGTTCTATGTGTTTGTGAGTCAATAAACCATTAAAGCATCATTGGAGCTTCATAATTGACAATCCAACGACACTACGCCTCTTAAACTAATACGGAGTAATATTTTTTACATCGTGCTTAGAGTTGAATTGCCACTTCCTTACAGTGGAAATAGATTTTGCGGATTGGCTTTAAGGTACACAAGAGAGTGTGTGAGAGAGATAAGTGTAAATTTGGATAGAAGTTAGCTCGTTGAGAAGTTAACTTTGGAGATTTTTACTCTTCCAAAATTAGATTCTTCAATTTTAGTTAGTACTTCCCTGCCTAAGTTAAAGCACTTATTGGCCTTGATAGCAAAGCCCATTTTGGAAAGGTCACTTGAACGTTTGATTCGAGATCTGAACGTAACCTCGGAAGTTTCTGTCATCTTGTGAGAATTACAGTTTACAAGTGTGTCTGTAAGTATTTCAGAAAAATTTATTTTTGATGAATTAAGTATTAGTTAATATTCTCCGTAACTCTTAAGAATGGACAGATAGTTTAAAAACTTATTATCTTGATTATTTGTGATTGTGGGTATTCCTAGTTTTTGTTTAACTACACCTATACTCCTATTGTAAGGCGGGTTCGGGTAACATTCTTTCGTGTACCGGACCTTGGTGGTTTGATAGTCAGGAAGGAGGGGACCGTTACTGTCTCTAGTAATTACAATAGATTTCCTTCTAACAAAAAGTAAAAACAACACACTCAAACACATGTATCAATCTACAATATTACAGATTCAAAGTTCACACAAATATAAAGGAGAGTAATTCAAAACCATAATCATGAAGCGAACGAGATCCGTTCCCCATGAAGCAAATGAAACGCACAGTCACTGTCTAATGTTTTACTCCAATGTCGCTTTTTGGATCGTCCACATACAGGCTGGAAAGCATCTTATATAAGATTCTTGTGTTTTGTAGCGGAATAACTGCCCCTGAACATTCTAGGCTTTTTGTAGAGGTATCTAATTTTGCCGCCAAATCTGGCAAAATTTAGTGACCAAATTTGTCATCAAGTTTTCCGCCAAGGTCAATTTTAGTCTCTAATAATATTGAAAGAGTATTCTTTGTTCAGTCATAACAAGTAGTTGTATACACTTTCTTCAAATGTTCTCCCCATTTCAGAGCGGGGTTTCAATGGACTGCTCCTTCACCTACAGCAGGGGTTCTTAATCTTGGGCCCGCGGGTGCCAATGTAGTAGAGAATTTTGTGCGCCCGCGACTGTCTGCTATATACTTTATCAATATCAACCGTGGCCTATTATGATTTTTTTGTGTGGCCACGAGATTCATTACACTTTTAGAAATAAAATAAAAACCGTATAAACTTATTGTACAGACAACATTTTTTTGTTATGACAAGTACTGGTAACACTATTTTATCTTATCAGTTATTATTGTCTTTGAAGACCCTCACGTTTAATGTGTTGCGCATTAAGAATTTTCTCAATGATTTAACTTTTAAAAAGACCTTACAAATTAAAATCCTGTTTCGGTTCCACGTATTTATGTGAATCATTGTTTTCAACAACGAACCCAATTAACCCTCCAAGCGGTCTGCACGTAAGATTCCGCCATTCCAGAGATGCTTTTTCTGCCTTCAAGCAAGATTCCCAAAAGCGGCCGAGCCGCATTCTTAAAAATACGGCTCAACCGCTTTTGAGAACCCCACCTGAAAGCAAAAAAAAATATGTGCGGTGCATTTTTGAAGCATCTCCAGAATGGCAAGACTTTAAGTGCAGACCGCTTAGAGGGTTAAATCAACAATCAGATCGTGTTTTAACGATAGCAATCACGAATTCTATGAGATTGGTAATATCATCTTATACGCCAGAGTTTGAAAAATTAGTGAATAATATACAATGCCAAAAATCGCAAGAATTGTTGTACTTTATTTTTAAACTGTGCCTGCCCACAGAATCCTGTTTGTCAGATGTGCCCAGATGGGCGAGTTCACTCACCAAAAGGGGATGGAGGAGATGAGAGTGGCTTAAGGGTAAGAGACCGACTTATGACGTGGTGTTAACCTCGCGCATTTTTGCGAGTAAACGCTTTATATTGCCTAAGAAACAGTTTATACATTAAACTGAGAAGCTGTTTTGCTTAGTCTTGTGAATTTATCTACGATAACATAAGAGTATACATTCTCTCTTGGTCACAAATGATCCAAATTGCTATAATACACTTTCGGCAAAAAAACAAGCCAAATAAAAATTTTCAAAAAAATAGTAAATAAAATGTACAGTATCTTTATATCGAACAAAAATACTATTATCACATGTATTATTCCTAAAAATATTATTCTTACAATTCTTCAAAATATTTTCCCCTTTTCTTCAAAAACAACAGTATTCTTTCATAAAAAAAAGAAAAAAAAAAGAAAGAAAAAGAGTGTGTGCTTATGACCACATGATATAAGTGATATCTACAAATTTTGTAATGTTATTTCAGGAATTAGTTAGGTGAAAAGAAAAAAAAAAAACTAGAGGATATTAGTATTGTCATATAAAATTATTAATTCATATGTCTGTACTCATAAAGTAATATTTTCAGCGAAATATATAATCATATTTTTGAATTAATTGAATTTTTAGAAGGAAACAATAGGTTTATGGCATCTGAAATAAGTTATAAATTCTTAGATGCAAAATTATTTAAATATCTAAAAAAAATTCCGTCAAGCGTTATTCAGTACTTTGTCGGGCTTCCATTTGGATCATTTGACATAATTAAATTGAATTTTGATTTTAAAAAATCTTCTAAAGACTTTGATTTGTCTTTTGAAAAATCTACATTAAAACCCACACTTAAAATAATAGGCAATTTGTTCAGAAGAGTTGATCTGGCTTCAGTGGCGGCAAATAAATTTTCGCGAATGAATTCGATAATTTTCACTACACCTTGATTTGGTGAAATATAAATAGTAACCATTAGAATTATTAGTCCATTTTCTGCTCTACATTTCGCAGCACAAATTTCTCCGATACATGACTCATTAAACCCTAATGATTCAAAATTATTGTTCCAAGTAGTATTGTTACCATTCAGTAGTATTTTTACCATTGCTACGAGCGTTACAAAAACGAGCGTAACAATGCTTGGCTCTTTAAAACGCATCATTCAAGTTCACTCTCCAGCAAAACGCGCCTTAACCCACGGTCACTCGCGCCTATTTTAGCTACCGTCGTTACTCGCGGGGTGTAGAGAACACCCCAAACTTTTAACACGTGTATTTAGTTATGAAAATAAATTTAAGTCATTATGATACATATTTCTAAAGTACAAGATGTTTTTTGTATTATACAAATAAAATTATTAAATTTATTGCATACAAATGAGACTAACATTAATTTAAACTAAACATACAAAATTTTCATTTTAAAACACATAATTTTATATTTTTTCATAAGAAAGTATATATATATATATATAAAACGTATACACCAGTAATAAATATATTTTATAATTAATGAGATAATGATAGTAGAAAGTAGAAAAATAATATTCTAATCATTTTTAAACATTCAGAGCAGACTGTATACAAATGCTCAACTTCTCACGGGAGTTTTCAGCCCCCAGATAAACTTTTGAAGGTCATTACATTCCAATCGTTCGAGAATGAGAGATTGCATCAGGCCTGAAGGTTCAATGACCTAAAACGTGCATCTACAGAAAAAATCGTGGTTCTGCGCATTTTTCTTAGAATCCTGGGAGGATTTTCTTGTTGCTGGCGTGTACAGAACACCCCACGCGAGTGATCGCGGGTTAAGAAGTTATCACTTCAAATATTAATTTACTTTGTATGAATTATAAAATACTTCACCAGAAAATTTGTTTTAATAAGCTCTGAAAGGATTTTTAGATCGACAAATAAACAGATACTATATCTCTTCCAAATGTAAATACAAATTCAAAAATAAATTAAGAATACAGACAATTTTTTTTTCTTTCATTTGTAAATTTTGTAGAATTTCATTCCATTTCAAATGATTCAAAAACTACGAAATCTAAAGAGCTCATTAGGAAATCTACATTTTCTCAAAAACAGTACGTGATGTCTTATCAAATCAAATGTCTGGTTCATCTCGAGAATAAATATAAATAAAGCTCTTAAACAAATAAGTTAAGTAGTAAACTAATTTATTTCGAACATAAAAATAGTTTTTTTTGTTTACGTATGCATTGAAGAATATTCTTCTTATAAGTAAATAACTTCACTTGAAATGATTTTCTACGTATTCAATTGCATTATACTGCGTGTGTCAAGCGAAAGTTTTAATGATGTTATTTAAGTTCCTTGAGTTTTATTGGCTCTTATGTACAGACACGTCTTATTAAATCAATCAGTCATTTAAATAAATAAGCTTTCCTATTGGTCCTGACTGAAGTAGGAAAGTAATTAGGAGGATATATATGCGACTGTTTTTAATTCTATTGATTTGTACAATACGTTTTGCAGCGCGTTCTCTTCATATACTATAGAAGAATATCATGCTACTGGATATTTTGAATGTTAAAACTGGATTTCTATATTACTTATTTAGAGTTGTTTATGTATTTAATAGAAAATATTTGTGTATGATTTTGAAAACGAAAGGGAAAGTTGTTGATTTAAAATTTGGTAGATGGCGAGACGTTTATCAATGAGCATGGCATTTATCAGTCTTTGATACTCTTTATAATGTCTTTTTAACACGCTTTTATTAGCTTCACCTGTATATAACGGAATCTTTAAACTCGATTTTAACCCACTTTAAAAGGTCAGATCAATACGAAATTTTGAACACTTGTCAAGGACCGATGACAATACAATAATTTAATAATTTTGTTCCATTGTTCCGATCAGGTTCATCAGGATTAAGGATTTCCCATTTTCAGATTTGGAGACTAATTCCAGATCCCATTTCTAGATGTGGCGACTAAAAGATTAAGTCACAACCCTATAAGCGAAAACGCTCATGGTTAATATAAATACAGCAAACAAAAAGATTAATTTATCAATGAATAAATAATAGTTTAAAAACTAAAAAAAACACGCTTTTATTAAAGATAGAACAAAAAATGAAATATGAATTATAATTTAAAAAAAACTAAAAAAACATGCTTTTATAGTTAATCGAACTAAAAAGTAAAAAAATAATTCTTAATATAAGAATAGAATGATTAGCGAGAAAATAAATGTCACTGTGGTAAAAGCGAGGGGGTCTCGATATCAATTGTTATAATTTTTTACTAGTTCTATTCCGAAATGTACAGTTAGTGTAAAAACTGTAGTACAAAGCACCCCCTGCTTTTGCCACAATGCCATACATTTTCTCGTAGATCCTTTTATTCTTATATTACGAATTATTTTTTACTTTTTAGCTCGATTCACTATAAAAACGTGATTTTTAGTTTTTTTAAACTATAATTTATTTTTGTACGACAGAAGGAAAAAATATTTTCAAATGTTTTCGCATTAAATTAGAGGCTAAAAAGGTTTTAAAGGTTTTAAGGAGAGGTTTTAAATTAAAGGTATTCACATTTTTGTATTCTTCACATCAACGCACATTCCTTCTTGTTGTTGCAGTTTCACTTGTGAGAAGTGTATCAAAGGAGTATATAAAAAGTCGATTTATTTTTCAGTGCAGCGTTTCAGAAACCTATAAATATTCATTTGTATTGAAACTAAGCCGAATTCATATTAGTCTGGGGTAATGTTAAGTGAAAAGATACATTGTAAAATTCAACAAATGTAGTTAATCTAATATCTTAATATATTGACATCTTTGCGCTGTGTTTCTCAAACTGTGGAGCTCACCCTCTAGGGGGGGGGGGGGGGATAACCCTACGAGGCTGTTCGAGCATATTGAAAAATCGAAAACAAAAGATTATTTAAAAAATTGTTAATTTACTGAAAGTAAACAAACAAAATACATTCTGACATAATAAAAAAATAAAGTACCCATTTACACTGATGTTGTTGTTGTTGTCGTGTGTTTATTACTGGGATACATACGAAAGACGTGAGAAAGATGAACAGAAGCATATAACACAATCACAGAAGAATACAAATTTAATTACAAACGATGATGCCAGCAAAGAACAGAAGAGACGCTGCTTTCCTTTCGAGACGGGAATCCATTTCAGGAAAAGTCCGATTTCTTTTCTCGAAGATACATCCATGCCTTACTCGGGATTCGAATCCGAACCCACTCGATTACAAGGCGAGTGTCATAAACACCCCACTAGGTGGGGAGGCATTTACATTGATATAATATACTTATAAATATATCAATACTGCACAATGTATTTTAAAATTAATTTAACAATACTAAGTGAAGAAAAAGTTTAATAATTACCAGTGACGCCATGGGCTTGTTATATATAAAATTATATACAGAAATTAACACTGATCTTGATAATTCGTACACTTTATAATTAATCTCTTAAATGCCAATTAAAAATTACATGATTCGCTCCTCAATGCCACCGTTTAACTCGTAGCCTAGCGTATGTGGTGTATTTGGGGGGGGGGGCGTAGAAAAGAGGAATTTTCCAGCAAATCCTCTGAAATAAGTAAATTTTTCGCAAACACTGTCAAGGTCCTTTTATTACATTCCAAAGCCTTCAGAATAGTTTTATGGATAGCAATACACAGAAAAGATCGTACTTCGGAAAGACATATATATACGTTCGGCTCAATTAACTCACTGGCTGAGTGAGACGTTTATATACGCCACTGGCACTTAAGAGGTTAAAGCGGTATGGTAGGCTTAGCATCAAAGTATATTATTGTTGAACTCAACACATTGTCATTGTATGGAGGGGGAAGGCGATGAAAAGTGTGATTGAGTATTGGGTCGCAAATATTGAAAGTTTGAGAAGCACCGTCTTATTAGAAATAACCGCAGAGAACGAAATAAACCTCGAATCCTTACCAATAACAATAAAGAGTATCTTAGCTTTTATACGAAGATTTCAATTACAGCCTGGGAGGCACCAAATCTAAGTTCAAACAGTAGTCACACACAGCTCCAGGAGTTTTAATCCAACTCACCAATTTCAATAACAAATAATCAAAATTATTACCGGGTGTTTCAAAAGTCACGCACATCCACATGGTAATCCTTGTAGCTTAAAACCCAAAAGGATTGGTTGAGATTTCTTTCACTAGAGGGCAACAGAGACCCCATCATAAGAAGTTTTGAACGTATCTGGCATCAGTTTCAAAATACTTGTCAGTTGTAGTCAGTTGAGCACAACGGGAGGTGCATGATATTTTCCCAAGGGCAAATAGCCATCAGGGAGTTTTATTTCGCTATAAAATCTCATTGCCGTGTGATAAATGCATTTCGGTAGAAATATACAGATGAAACAGCACCAAATGCATCAATGATAACATTTTTAGTGCAACGTTTATGTGACACAGGATTAGTTGCAGACAGGAAGCGATCGGGTAGAGCGTTCATAATGAAAACAAAAGTGGCTGATGTGGAGACCGTTTTACAAAGAAGTCAATTGAAAAGACAGTCCGTCTACATAAAAATCATTACAAAATTCATATCCTTGATGAAAGTGATGAAAGGTACGCTTGGTTGCAGCAAGGCGGCGCAATTTGTCACACATCACGGGACAGTATGGAAGTTTTAACTGAATTTTTCGATGTTCGTGTCATTTTTAAGGGACTGGACAACTCGTTTACCGGACTTGTCAATTCAGGATTTTTTTTCTTTGGGGATATCTGAAACATCTCACCTTCAGGAATAATCCCTATACGTTCGACGAACTTAAGAGTAACATTCTTCATGCAATATAGGACATTAATTCTCATGCTCTTCGTAAAGTGCCAATTAATCCGGTAAAAAGAGTTCGATTGTGTGTCCAGGAAAACGGACATCATTTTGAATATTTACTCTCATTTTACCATGTCTGACACCTGACAATAAAGGTAACCGTTCAACGCTTTGTTTTTGACCTTTATTCTGTTTGTTAACATAATTAATCTGTCTTTAAAACTCAAGCACAAATGTTGATGTGCGTGACTTTTGAGACACCCGGTATTTAAATCTTCGACCCCAAAACCTCTTATGAGTTACAACTACAATCTTAACATCTTTTACGCGTTCACACTTCAGATCTCTTCAAATATCAAACCTGGTCGACATATATCACAAAACGATGACTTGAAATCAATCAAATAATTCATAAAACAGAGATCTTTATAGGTTAGTTGGAAACATTTTGAGAGTACGAGAAAGAGCAAGACTTTTTTCCCCATAAATGGTTTTAACTATAATAAATTTAGTAAAATATTGGGAACATTGCGTAGTTTGAAGAAAAGTTTGAATAAATATAAAAGCATAGATGCAAGAGAGTTTAGGAGCAAGTAATCAAAATATTTTTACTTAATTCGTCTTATTACATTTACTTACAAATATCAAGCTATTATCTTGCTTAGTATGTTAAAGATTGCAATTAAGGTGAGCAATTTTAATCTCTTATACTAGTTTATAAACATTTAGAGAATTTCCAAAACAATAAAAAAATATTGGGGAACTATAAATGAATAGATATTGGGTAAAATCAAAAGATGCAATACATTGCTTTAGGTACTTAAGGTAAATAAGTACTAAAAAAAAAAAAAAAATCATTGCGTTTAACAAATGGGCCAAAAAAAAAAAATTCTTACATTTATAAAACTTGTTCATAAAAATGGAGGCTCATAATTGCATCCCATGCACGCAATTATTTAATTAGGGCTTTGCTCTTAATGCGACACGCAAAATCCAAAAATTTCCCCCCAAAAGAAATTTTGTACAAAAATTAATTAAATTTACAAGTTTCTTGTCAAAAAAGAAATTTTTAGAAACTCTTAGCCTTTTAAGAAAATAAAAATATTTTTTTATTGAAAAAAGTTTTCGGTGTCCTAAATAAAAAGAAGAGTACAATTTAAAGATTAAAAAAAAACATGTACCAAATAAACGTGTGTGCAGGTATTATCTCATGATCGAACATTCTAATGCTAAAATTTTGGAGTCTTAAGTGGCTAGAATTCTAGAGTTCAATTTCTTGCATTGCTATGCCAATATTCTTAGATAAAAAAAATTAAAGTCAATGCCTACTTCATTAGAAAAACTTACTTGTACCATCTGTTGCTGATAAATCTAACTTTTTTAAAATAACGCATGATAAATTTAAAAATAAAATATAATTTAGGAATTAATATTTGAAAATCTGTATCAACATTAAGTGTCATCCGGTACAAGTTTAAAAAATGTATTTGAAGTTCCGTTCAAGAATAAAAAGTATTTTATTAACGATTGAAAATTTGATCAAGATAAATATAAATCTATATCATCATAGGTTTCCATTTTAGTCCACAGACTTTTTCTGTATCTTCAATTGTTATGTTTCTTGGAATCAGATTTCTTTCTTCTTTGGCCTTGTAGGTTATACAGCTTTCTCACTTAGTATTTTATTTTATTTTATTATACTATATATATATATATATATA
>BMAV01020615.1:38121-67004 GCA_019973955.1 Trichonephila inaurata madagascariensis | reverse complement strand
TACCATCTCTTCATGTACGCGACCTAGATTTGTAAGAGGAAATGATTAATCACTCAAATTAGCCATAATCAAACTTTATTATTATTCCAATGTATTGATCCAAACAACACAAGTCTTAGTATAGGGATGCAACCAGGAGTGATATAACGTATTTCTAAATTCTAAGCAAACAGCGCCTGGAATCCTAACCACTTATCTTTATGAGAAGTTATCCTAAGAATCTTTATCTGCCTTAATTTCCTGAACACGCTAAGGCCCGTTCTATAATTACGCTTCTGTTTTTAATATCTTGCCAACAGCTCACGACGTTCAGCTTCTCAGCTTCCTTTCTCCTTCTTCTACTCTACTACGCTAATACTAAAGCTCCATTATATATCTATTAACTAATTTGCATATCACGGTTTCTTTTTGAGAGAATTGGATACGAAATAACTCAATTCTGGCCCCAAAGATTCCCCAAGAGGATTAATAGGAAAAACGTGAAAAAAGCCTTATCTCAATTTACAGCAGCGCTAGAAAAAGACTACTGTGGGTAATAGAACACATGAATTGGACAAATGCTTAGTGCCCACAAGTTATAAGAAGCGATGAAACTAATATACCGTTATTCGGTAGTGATGGGCGAAAATATGTAAGACGTAGAATTGCAGAATTGGAGAAGAATTACGTCATGACAAACGCATTTAGTTTTATTATTTGATCGTGCATGGCAGCAGATGGTATTGGTCGCCTTCATGTCATCGATGGGACACTGAGTGCCAGAAAATACATAGACACTATTCCAGAACCCAAACTTCTACCTTCCACCTGGGACCCTTTTCCCAATAATGCTTTATTTATTCTTTTGCAGGATTATGCTCTCGGCCACACAACACAATTAGCGAAAGAGAGATGTCATACAAAGAGCATTGAATTGTTGTTCTGGCCAGGCACCGTTTGAAAACTCTTTTTTGAATGAGTCGTCCGTCAAATAAAAGGGTACTAATTCGGGCTATAATTGATTTCTGACATCATGTAATAAGAAAGGAAGAGCTAAAAACTATAGTCAGCTCAATTAAACATCGATGTGAAGCTGTAATAAAAAATAAATTATAGTTTAAAAAAACTAAAAAACAATTCGTAATATATGAATAAAATGATTAACGAGAAAATTAATGTCATTGGGATAAAAGCGTGGGGGTGCTCTATATTAATTGTTATAATTTCGTACTAGTTCTATTCCGAAATGCTGAGTTAGTGTAGAAATGTAGTACGAAGCACCCCACGCTTTTAACACAATGACATTAATTTTCTCGTTAATCCTTTTATTCTTATATAAAGAATTATTTTTTTACTTTTTAGTTCGACAAGCATACAAAGTTAAAAAACGTAACAATTTCCAAAAGTGTCCACAATTTTAGCCGCTACAATGTGACAAAGTCTTAAGCATTAAAACAACTCCCTTCGAAACACGAATCCCTTTCAGACGTTTCATTTGAAATTATATCCATTATCATATTGAACCAAATTTAACAAATGTAGTGAACAATATATTATTTTCTTTTAATTTTTCTAATTCCATGTAGTCTCCTAAGGATATATCGCAATGCATGAGAATATCATTTCCCCTTTCTGTTAAGAATTTTCATTTATTTTGAAATACAAGGCTCACATTATTGTTATTTAAACTCTTATGTTGCCGTAAGTTTTATAAAGCTTATAAAATAAGATGAAATAAGAACCTATAACTGTTGTATTTTCAATTTCTGTTGTGGCGGAAAATTAAAAGATAAAGCTAGAGACAGGAAGTAACCTTGAAACGCGACCTATGTTTAGGAGCTCAAATGATAATGAATGCGACAATGGAATCATTTCCTGTTTCGATTCCCAATATAAACGCATCACTCTTATTATGAATTATGAAGCTTTAAATATGGAAAATGCGCGTGACACTAGGCCATGCAAAAAGTCATGTAGACAAAGAAATAATGATTGTGAAACACAATTGAAACACCAACAAAGAGGAGAAAACAATTTAAAATACATTTTGCATAGAATCTTGATCCAATTATTTTAAAAATAATTCTTTTTTTTTCAGTGGGGAATTTCCAACACTTAGATGCTTTTTCATGTGGAGAAATAAATAAATGTAATTAAAAATTTTACGCTGTATTCACATTACAAAAAACTTAAAATTCAATAATAATAAAATACAAAGAATATAAACAAATTCGTTGCTATGCAATTTTTAGAACTTTTTTTACTTTCTGAAGCATTAAACATAAAATATAGAGAACTGTTGCTGTTTAAAATGGAAAAGTCTGAATGAAAAAATTTCCTGATACAATTACATTTTTTATTATTTTAAGTAGAGAATTCGGATGCTGTTCAAAATCCACGGTGTGTGTGTTTCCCCCAAGACACGAATGAGCATTCCTAGATCTTGAAGATAAAGCTTATGCTTCGAGAGAGAAAGATTTATACAAAATACAGTAGAACCTGTTTTTGTGCGGCCTTTTTTTATACGATTTTATTTTTGTGCGATTTTTTATGTGTGCGATCTTTTATTTATGCGGTGTATGAATTTCAATGGCTTTGTCACCACTATAATGTTTTTTTATCTATTTATCAGTGGCGTAACGCGGAGAATATTAGGACTCCCATTGAAAGTCAGGTTTCGGCTTTAATATTTTATAAATTGACTAAATACGTATTTAGCGTAATTCAGGCCTTGGGCCCCTAGAGTCCTGCCCTCCCTGTGATGCGGGGGTGCACGTTACGCCACTGAAATGTAGACACTTCGAGACGCTCTGTTCATTTGATATAAACAGTCTCCCGAAAATAAGCATTCAGTTTCTTTCTCTCAACGCTCCAGCAGCCCACGCTTGATTGAAGACGAAATTTTCAATGACAGTGACATTATCAATAATTTGATAGATTATGAAGACGGTCAAGAAGAACCGGATTCTTTGAGAGTGGATAAAACATGCAGGGATCCAGCTTTCCAGCAAAATGGAAAAGCATTTTCTTTAATTACATACCAATTAAGAAAGTATAAAATTCCAAAAAGAGCTTCAATCATGTATATTTGGTTATCGTGACATTTACAAGCAACTGACCACCCGACCTTCGTCAAAAAACTTATGTCTTACTTTATGTTGCCAAAAAAAATAAATCAATTGAAATTGTAGCTTTAAGTGACGAAAGCGATTTTGAACTTATTCATCATAGGGCTTTGGATTAAGATGAGAAGTAATGAATTACGTATGTGCATTTTGAAAACTTATCCGTGCTATATGTTTTTAAAATGTTTTCATGTGTATTATTTAATTATTTATTTTGTTATGGAAGTAAGTACTTTTACATAAATTTCGTAAATAATTGGCATATTTTATAAATGCGACTTTCTTTATGCGGTTCCTATCCACTGCATAAAAAAATTTTCTGTAGTATTTCCATGAATTAGCTTGTTTTATATAAGAATTTATGAAATTTTTGAATATTTTTTTGTGCGTTTACTTATATGCGGTCCCTATCTACCGCACAAAAACAGGTTCAACTGTAAGAGGTTTTGTTTTAAAAATTGATCGAGTCATTTTTCTTATTTTAATTTAAGATTTTGTTAAATAATTTTAACTAATGTTGGAATAAGAAATGTAAAAGCAATACGTTTTTACTTGAAGATATTGGGTAATTCTTTAACACAATGGATGATTTGAATACCTAGTACACGCTCACTACTTTATTTTCAATTACTGTAAAATCCTGCGTATAACGCGCACTTGTGCTTTCTAGCTGTATTTTTTAATTTTTAAGTGTATTCGCTGTAAAACGCGGATCTGTTTTTACGAAGAAACCTCAAATGCACGCATTTATTGCTCTTATGTTTTGAAGTCATTTATTCGAGGTTTTTAACCCAGGATTTTGAAAAAATAGTGCATTTCCAGAACTACAAACTTTTGAGTTCAATTAGTATGTCATTTCTTTTAAATAAACTATATTACGATCTATATAGAAGCCTACTTTTTTATACTGATCTATTTTTTTATTTTTGAAGCTATCATTTTTATACCCGGCGTATAACGCGCACCCGTAGATCTGAATGTTATTTTTTGTGTAAAAGTGCGCGTTATACAAAGGTTTTTTATGGTACTTTTTATTAGTTTTTTGATACATTTAAACATTTTCACACACAGCTCATGTCTGCATAAAATAAATCGAATAAAAAAGACATTTATTTTTAATGTTTTTCTTTTCTTTTCCTTTTTTTTTATTTTAAAAAAGACATAACTTAAATATACGAGTAAAAATTTGTAAACTTATGACGAACAGTGTTAACATACGCATTAAGTCTAAGACAACTAAAAGTTTCCGATGGTTTTAGAAAGACAAACACCCTGAACTGTTATTCTTCCGCCATATAATTAGGTGGTAATTGAACTTGTGTCGTATGTAAACATCATTATTCTTAGCTACGATGTCTAATTTGTTATTCTAATGCAAACATACCCCTTAGAAGATAAGTTCTACGATGTGGTATTTTTTTTTTCATGAAATTAGTTTTTTAACACTGCATTAAAGTTTCTCTGCACATACTGGTACTTCAATTAAAAAAATTAATTTTATTTTGCCTATGAATATAAATTTAGATTTTATAAATATTTTTTATTAAAAAAAATTAATTCAATGAATTTTTCCTCAACTTATTTTAAACCTCTTGGGTTTATTGATGCTACTGAGGCTTCTTAATTAGTTTTTATGTGATAGATTTTCAAAAATGTATATGCATTTTCATTTGTGTGGGTACTAAATAATGACCAACACTTTTTGCTTAATTTTATTGGAACAATGGGCCATAATTGGTCAAGATGCTGCATCATATATTCAATAATATTTCATCCAACGTATTTTGTGAATAATTATAACACACAATGAAGGAGGAAGATAAATACTAGAATTGATCAAGGAAAAGGGAGGTTCGTGAATATAGAAAGATGACTCGAATGCTCCCGGGATGATACTTGTTGAGAATAGTTCTCTCATCTGTCTGTTTTTTTTCCGTCCAATAACTGCAATATTTGTAAAATAGCACAAACACACATGCATGAACAAGCATACGCACATATGTACGCTTATTTTAGTTAAGTATAAAATACATGTCGTATCACGCTTATATAAACAATGAGAAATAAGAGTTTAGATTTATTGGGTAATTGCGAAAGTTCTACCCGGTTTCGGATAGATAAATTTGTAATGGAATTGACGCCGCACATGACATTATAATTGTCAACCATCAACGAAATCGGCAGCCAATCATACATGTGGATGCTTAACATATAAATGCATTGTGTGTGTCTCCCACACTTAATCTTCACACAAAAAATCTCTGAGGGAGTAACATGAAAAGCTAGAAGGAGCTATACAAGCATTGTTTATACTCGTATAGCATTACTTGCTATACGAGTTTGATGAAAAGAGTACGGCAATCACAGCCTGTCGCAATTTTTATCAAATTTATGGAGAGGGTGCAATAGACGAAAGAACATGTCGCTAATGATTTCGTAAATTTAGGGAAGGAGACAGAACCTGCCAAGATCAGATTAGAAGTGGACGGCCATCACACGTTAGAGAAGACATGTTGTGATATGACCTCCCTTTGGTGACCATATCTTTGATTGTCAGCGTGAGCTAGAGGTGTGGGATTTTCAGAGTAAACAGACATTTTAAATTCTTAATATGACTTTATTAAGAGTATAACTTAAACGTCTAACAGTTTAGATAAATTTAAATGAGTAAGAATCTATAATGAACAACACACTCAATGATAGTTAAACCGAATCACGTAACTTAGACCACTTTCTCTAAATAATTATTTAATCCACCTACTCTCACTTATAATAATTTTACAATCTTAATATCAAATAATCAGTCCTACTTTAATCCAAACTTAGATTCGATCTTTTTATGGAAACGTCTGGGCGCGCGTGCAATGGTATGCACCTTGTATTAATTGCTGATTTTTCCAGGTAACTTCACGACAGGCTGTCAAGTCCCTCTAGTCTTTTTCACACATAACATTCCCCAAATTGCCATTTCGCGTACTGAAACTTCTGTTCTTTTAAAAGCTATCTTATTTGCATTTCTTGTTCACGTTTCGCTTCTTGGTTTTTGGTTGGAAAAGAGTTGCCATTAATATTGGCCACCAAAGAACCCGGAGGTTATGTTAAAGAAAAGACGCGTGAGGCCGTCGCAACAAGCCACAAGAAACAATCTGAACTCAACCATGCAAGAATTAACAACAGTCACTTTCAACGTACACTGGGCAACGGTCGAGAGACAGCTGGTTAACTTGAATTTTACAAGAAAGTTGTATCGTTGGGTTTCACATAACCTGACAGCTGAGCAACGGAATGATCGAATCGCCATCTGTGTTTCCTGGTTTTCCCGGTATAAAAATGACTCATTCTGGACACGAATTGTGACAGAAGATGAAAGTGTATTATGTACCGTAACGTACAGCGTTATAGGACTGTGTGTCGCTCTTCTGATCCGCCTGTATCGACTTCGAAAGCTGAACTTCATCCCAAGAAGGTAATATTGAGTGTGTGTTGGGATGTGCCGAAAGTAATTCACTAAGAGGGTCCGCCACTCAACCAAACCATCAATGCTGCCTTCTACTGTGTTCACTTAGAATGGGTTGTATTCAAATTTGGTTGTATTCAAAGCGGCCAGGTCTCGTTAATCGTCGCGATGTTTTCCGTCATCACGATAATGCCAGGCCACGTGCTTATGTCATCACCCACCAAAAGTTAACGGACTTTGGTTGAGAAGTTTTACTCCACTTTCCCTATTCTACTGATTATCACCTATTTAGTGCTTTGAGCAATTCCTTCAGCCAGAAAATCTTCGATGATTCTGATGCTGTGAAAACTGCCATCCGAGATTTCTTTGACTCGAAGCCACAGGAATTTTACCACTGTAGGATTCATCTCCTACTGGATAGATGGCAAGAGGTCGTAGGATTATACACACTTATAGATAATATTCATTTTGCGTTCAATTGCGCTTCCTTATGGTAATAAAAACGGATAGAATTTTTTCACTCACCCAATAATAGAAAACACAGCTTGAAAGCATGTATTTTGTACTGAAATAAACTGCATATTCCACATGACTTTTAATTAGTTGGAGCTTTAAAAAACGATACAAAGGGCTGTTCAAATAATTCACATCAAAGGGAATTTGAAGGAGCAGTTTAAAAGATAAAGTACCTCGAAAGATTTTTCGCTAAGATAGGGTTTTTAATACAAGAAATAAGAATATATTTATGGGAACTATTTAAGTCAGAATATCCTGAAGGAAAAAGGAAATTTATAAGCATTTATTAAGACAATATCCCTCGATAAAAGTTGATTGAAAGCATCGTAAATAAATTTTCAGCGAATATATGCTGACAAAGGGAAGGAGAAACAAGCATTTTCAAAGCCACTGTAAAATGGAATTTTTTTATCAACATCTCCTCCAGTGTGCTTATACGTTAAGTTTATTTTTGAGTGAGTGAGTGAATATTAACGTCGACAATTCAGTTACACGAGGCATTTGGCGATGGACCTCGAAATTTAAGTTTATTTTTGAGTTAGAAATGTTTGAAAGGAGATTGTCAGAATTTCTTTTCTTTGTTAAAATATTGTTATTGAAAAAATTTAGTTTTCCTGATGCGTACGGTAACTATTCAACCATTACATTTACCTCAATTTGTTAAAAACAATATTAAAGGCACCAGATACGCGCAGGTACGTTACCACCTAGATCATGGAGCCAACGGAACATGATTTTAAATTGATTTGTATATAATCTAAGTATAAGTTTCGAAGGCTATTTTCTCCGAATTGACAGTCCACTCGGCGCAATTCCATTGAGAGTTGAACTCTGTAAGGGAGTGCTACTACAACGCAATGTCTCGTCTCGAATTGAGTTTCCAATGTCATACTCTTCACTTTTGACCCCTTAACAGCCGATTAAAAGTTAAGTGATTCGTTCCCCAATCCTACCGTTTTTCACATAGGCGCGCGTATGCAGTGAACTGGAGGGAAAAGAAAAGGCATAAATAAACAAATTTTTCTTTGGAATAAGTAAATCCTCCACAAACACTGTCAAGGTCATTTTATTGCATTCCAATTCCTTTGGTAAAGTTTTACTGATAGCAACGCAAATAAAAGGATCGTATTTCGGAAAGACGTATATACACGTCCGGGGCTTTTGACACATCTGTTGAGTGAGACGTATATATACGCCGGTGGCAGTTAAGGGATTGAGAGAATTTCTGTGAGATTTTAATCCCATTTCAGTTTTCGTTCTTGTAAAATTAATTTTGGTTTTAAAGTCACAAAGCCAATCGGTTCAAAAATTTGATCAAATACAGATAATTGATACCAAATGATAGAAGATAAGCCCTTTATGACGGGCTCATCGCACTTTCTATTAATTTTCTCTTGGGTTCTTTGGAGCCGAAAAAAGCAAATTCTTTCCAACCAAATCCAGAAGCGAAGCGTGAGTATGCAAATTAGGAACCTTTTAAATAGCAGAAGTTTAGCGTAAGCGGTGCGGCCTTTTGGGAAGTGATTATGCTAGTCTGAGTTTAAACGCGTAAGCGGAAGTAAGCTGATATTCCAGAATTCAAGTCAAGGTGGATACCATTCCACGCGAGATAAAGAAATGAAATTGAGGATTCAAGAGTGATGCTGCTACCTAGGATATAGAGGTAGGATCATTCTACTAATTATTAGGAACTGTGTATAAACAGAGGTTAGGTGTAAGCGGTAAAGTAATTATAGTGGTCAGGATCGCGCTTATTTGTTAATACGTATGGCGTGTTTCTTCACCTCAGATCCTATAAGTTAAAATCTAAATATTGTCGTTGTATAGTGTTTAAGTTAAGATATTAATAAAGAGATATTAAGATTATGGCAACGCCTGATTCTTCATTCACTCCCACACCACTAAGTATTTCAAGTAAAGTTTAATAATGAACACATTTCAAATTCAGGGTAATTAATTAAAGTAATGATTTATAATATTTTGAAACGATATTTTTAACACGCAGAATATTTGTATAATACCTTATTCATATAATTTATTGTAACCAGGGACATTTTAAGTCTTGGGCCCGAACTTAGGGCCTCAATCTCGGTAAGGCCTCATCTCGTTCTCGTTTCAACCTCAATAAAACCATGATTCGAATAATTTTAATCTCCAAATGTTATTACAGCAGCGTTTCTCAAATTGTGGGGTGCGCCCTCCCCCTAAAGGAGTATGATAACCATATGAGGGGTTGGGGCGAAAATATAGAAAAGTTGAAAATAAAAGATTATTTAAAAAATTATCAATTTACTTAAAGGAAGCAAAATATATAAAATACACATTTTCAATGATATAATATACTTATCAATGTATCAGTACTGCTCAATGTATTTGATAATTAATTTATAAATACAAAGTTAAGAAAAAGTTTAATAATTGCTAGTGACTTTCATGGGCTTGTTATATACAAAATATAATACTTATCTTGATAATTTGTTCAGTTTATAATTAAAGTCGTATCGTAACTTTACATCAAATTACATTATTGAATTCAATGCATAGCTATTATACAGAGGGGGGAGGCGATGAAAATTATGATGAAAAACTGGGTCGTAAATGTTGAAAATTTGAGAAGCACTGTATTACAGGATATATTCGAAAAACTGGGAATTCCGAACTGTATGTCATTTGTCAATAGTGGCAAAACTTTAGTATTACGTCATATCCGCCATCTGTGTCTTAGACTAGGCGTGTAGTGAACTGTACATTCTCATCAATCATTAATTCAAAAGGCAAAAAGTCGGCTAGTGAGATTCTGAGTCACGCACATTTATTTGTTACGGATTATCGTTTAAACGACGTACTTGACAACGTATGAAATTTTCTGAAAGGTTACAGGTTGGGCCTACCTTTGCATAGATGTCCAGGACTGATCGAAATAAATTTTAATAAATTATGGAAGGCAGTTAAATGTAAGGATATGCTTATGAGATCAAAGAGTATCCCGGATGCTATCACAAAAACAAAAAGGTATTAATATATTGGAGAAATCTATCGTCGGTCTAATTATCAGACTTCGTAACTCCATCTGGGAGGCTAATTTGATACAGTAGGGCAAGGCGCCAAGTTGTTGTTTATGTTCGCAGAGATAGGCGATAATATTACAATATGTTTTACTTTGATATTTTTATCGTGCGATAATGTGGTTGCCATGGGGATAACGTATATTAGTGTTTTTTTTCCCCCTGGGATCTCTGCTCAGCAAAATTAACACATGTTACAAATTTTGTCTAATGAACGCTTAAAATAGAGTAAATTATTTATATATCTGGAAGTGTAATACATTAATATTACTTTCTGTTGTATTTATTTTATGTTAAAATCTTGCCACAACCTCTCCCTTCGAAATCTGGTTTTATTATGAAATAAAAAAAAGTAGTGATTACACTGATCGAGGAATAAATTAAAAGCAGAGCGCGCACTGAGTCATGGCGTAGACAAAACAAAAGGATTAAGGAATCGCGCCAAAAAGCGCTTGGCGCGTTGCACTCCTATATCAAATCAGGTACACCGGTGGAGTTACGCAGTCTGATAACTAGGCCGATGATATTATATGTCCTCCAAATCAATCTCTGATTTTTATACTCTCCTGGTAATGTTTATCCTTGTACACAAGTCATTTTTATGAAAATCATTCAAGATTCGTATCTCTTGACGCATGAATGGATTCAAAATTGTGACGTAGAAAGGGTAGTTTTATGTTTGTGGGAATAAGAAAAAATAATATGGTGCCATATCTGGTGAATAAGGTGCTTGTGAATCTGTATTTTAATTGATTTGCCTACAAAATCTCAGTTATTATTGGAAGTTTGAGGAGGCGTCCTACCATGATGCAAATTTCATGAATTACCTCGCTATAATTGAAGGCATTTCAACGAATTGCTTCGCTCAAACGGCACTAAACACCTGAACAATGTACTTTATTGAACACCTGGAGGTTGATAGAAATTCACAATGCACAACACCATGATAATCAAACATTATCTTGATTTGCAGGGCTATTTAGTACTGTTATTTTTAATAAAAAGTTGTTTTTAAAAGCTTTTTGCTATATCTCATGTGTTTATAATAGAAATTCGATAGTGAAAAGAAAATGGAAAGCATCTTCTTTTCTCAATAACACTCGACATTTTAGAAAATCAACGAAATGAAAGTTTTTCTCTCAGGCAAAATAAATTTTCAAATGATAAAATGAATTTTCCAGAATGTTGCCCTATGTTAATTAAAGTCTTACAAATTTTTGATAATTATATATACTCGTATATTTTTATCACATTAGAGTATTTTTAATACTCTCATTCTACTTATGATTGTTTTTATCATTTAACAGTACATTAAATTAGGTATGCACTTGGTATACCTCCTAAAAAATAGAAAAGGGTTATTTTGAAAATTTGTTATCATTCTAGCCACTTTATAATCAGAAAAATTTCAATCTACCATTTTATGTAATATTGCATCTACGTCCTTTTTTAGGAATTGAATTTCACACACACAACCGCCTCATGAATAACTTTGTTACCTTTACACCAAAAAAAGAAAAAAAAATCCTGTCCGATAACGAAAAGAAAACGATAACAATAACTAAATTTCACCATCAATTTGTTCGTTTACTTTTTTTTATATCAACGCGATCTCTATCGAATAATTTCACAGATAAAGGCTGGAACTGCTACTTTTGACATTGATTGTGCACTTAGTAACGTGAATAACATGTGATAAAAACGTAAAAAATACCCCAATAACAAAAGGCTATATCATAAAAAAAATTTTACACTCGAATTTGAATCTTCCGCATTTCAACTGTCTTACAATTTTAGACGCAGTAGTGGAATTATCACTTGCTAATAAATTTTGGTACCAAACAATGTATTTTTAGTTTTCCTTTCAGAGGCATTTTTTAATGTTGTTTATAAGAATTACTGTATAGGAATAATATAATTTTATAGGGAATTTTATTGAGGTGGAAAACTATCAAAATTTATGGAATAGTGGAATCACCAACTGCTGTTATGATGCTTGTTATGGTATAATGTACTGTTCTTGCATGTTTTAAGGGATGAAAACTTATGTTATTAGTAATACATATTTAATACTTAACGATATTTTCTTAGAAGAAATTTCCCTAAAGGAAATAAAAGCATTGCAAATGAAGAAGTTAAACAATTTGGAACTGTAGGTATTTGTTTTAGAATATGGCATAACTGAACTTATGTTTAGTGCTGGAATCTTAAGTGGAGTTGAAATTCTTGTCTGCAATTAATATTTAAACTCTAATAGATCTAATTAAAATAATGCACAAACACATTCTCTTATTTAAAATGTATAGTTTAGATAATTTGTCTTTAAATTAAATATATTATAAGTTTTAATTGATTGCATGTAATTTAAAAATTATTTTCCTTACTTCTTGTTGAATATTACGCAATTAATCTTTTGGGAACCACAAAATAAAAATGTTACTCTAAAATTCTGTCAGCATATTCGTATATTCTCAGAATACGAATACATTTCTCTTTTGTTATTTTTCTCATAATTCATAATAATTTTACAGCAGTTTTTAAAATTTTTTTATTACGGGTAGTATTTTCTAAAAAATATTGCTTTAAATTTGTTTTTATAATAAGTAACTCAGAAAAGGAAATAATTCATTTCAAAGCATATTTTTACTGATCTTATGTGGAACGGTAATTTTTCATGCGTCTCAGAAAAGTGTTATTTCATGGTGTCGAGAGCTCTTAAATGAAATCCCGACAGAACAGTTATCCAAAACATTCAAATCCCTAAGGGTTTGATTTGTTGAAAACATTTAAAATAAAATATTGCTCAAAAGTCTGCAAAACAATATAAAATATTAGAGAGAGAGTGTATTTTTTTTTAAAAAAATTCTTTTATAAAATCACATCCCTCAAGAATAAACTATTCCCATTTGGAAAGTTTTATTTAAAAACTCTTCAATATTTCATTTTTATAGAAGCATACAATACAATTCTCAGAAATAAAAATATTCAATACTGACAAAATAGATTTATTACTCTACATTATTCCCATATAGTCCACTGTGCTGACACTTAAATGTTTTTAAATAGGTGCATATAAATTATATCTCGAAACAATAGATTCTAAATATATATATATGGTATAGTTATAGTTAAATACGAATTTCAAAGTTAAATCTATTGTATTTCATTTATCACTGCATTTTTTATGTAAATCAGGTTGGAAAAGGACTTACATACTCTTAGAAACGTGTTGAAACAACGCGTTTGTTTTCTCAGCAGAGTTTTGCTATCTTTTTGGGAAAATTGAGTTTTACAGAAAAAGTTTGCTTCCGAACAATAACTTGAAAAATAAGATTTTGAAAACTCAAGAAGATGTGACTAGTTTTACCAGGTTGGCAACTTTATCATCCTTGGCATAAAATTTGGGAAAAATGATATCGCCAAGGAGCCATCGAGAAGTTTTTGGGATCAACCCTCCTGGGAATTTGCAACAGGATATATAAGAGACCTTTGAGACAAAGGTTGAGTCAATTCTAAAAAGAGTTCAGTCGTGTGCTTTGACTGTGGTAAGACAGAGAGACTTTATCTGTATACGAGTTCCTGCTAGTGGAATTGCTTAGAGCAATGGTTACTTACATATGATAACTATTTCACAAGTCACTTACATATGATAACTATTTCACGCGATCCGCAACATGAAAATTAATTACACTTTAAGACCAAAAACATTTAAAAAGTTGAAAATTTATCAAAATAATAATTGTTTTGGATTATTTGATTTTAAAACTATATTAAACTCCATAAAACTCCTCACAAAAAACTGGTTTTATGCATTTTTTCTCTGTTGTGGGGTAATTTTATTGTGCTTTCATCAATTATCCCAAGCCAACCCCTCCTCAAATATTTTGCTGCTGTTGCAAAGATTGTTGTAAGAAAGTCAATTCAAAGGGGGGAAAAAAAGAAGTCAAGGAAATAAAAAAAAAAGGAGCCATTGAAAAATTTTGTGCTTAGTGGTATAGCGATATATTTTTTTTTTCGCTTTGGAAGACATGACGGTTAACTAAAAATTAGTTTCACCCATAAAATGGTCGCCAGTCCTCTGTTTTTTGTTAACGCTAACCTGCGACTGATCTATACGTGTTTCTTCAATTAATCCTCTTGGGAAATCTTTAGGCTCTCAATTCACGTTATTTACAACCAAATCTTCGGTAAAAGAGAATCGTGATATTTAAATTAAACTACTATATATAGTTGAAGTTTTCTAGCTTGAGAGGAGAGAGCATGAGAGAAGATATACTCGATTCAGGTGAGATTACTGCTGAAGATATAATATTAGAATTATTGTGGTTTGAGACTAATCAGGAGGAAATCTTTAAAGTAACGATTGTTCACTAAGATTGATTTGGTATTAGATTAAATCGGATGATAGGTTAGATCCTTTATTAAATTAAGGATCGAGTTTGACAGTCTCCTAATCATTCGCCGTTTTACCGTCGTTGTTCCACTTTCGCGGTTAGCCTTGAGATATTCTCTTAATATTATTAACTGAAATTGTGTCTGTTTTTTGTGCGATAAATAAATAGATTAATTGGATCATGTCGAGTGTTTCTTCCCTACCTCCCACACATTTAAGTGCCCGAGAGAGAGGTGCGAGCCTCTCACAAACCGTTACAATTACAAAAAGAAAAAAAAAGTTATCCCTCAATTCATACCAGAACGTCATCAATAGCAAAATTGATTAATGGGATTGCTTTACTGCCAGAATTTCTCGCTAAATTTTTAATAAACTGTTCTCAGATAATTGAATTTGTTAGTGTAACGGGCCACTTAAAAAGGACGGGTGGGCCCGCGGGCCGTAAGTTGAGTATCGCTGGTTTAGAGAGTCGTTTCTGTAACCTTGCAAAGCTTGATTACAACGAGTGCGTTTTTCCTTGTAAATAATCTGTTATAATATTTATTTATAATACGTCGATTTGCAATCATCTGTTCATCCTCGTCTATTAATAAATCTGTTATTATTTAAATAACTCGAGTCATCGGTCGCTTTACATCCACTTAAATTTGCAACATTATGACAAATTAAAACTACTTATTTCCGAATCAATGTTAAAATTAAATGCTCAATGCCTTGCATCTATCGTAAGGGTTGTCGGTTGCTGATGGTGATGAACGACGCAATTTTCAACTGCACTGAAATGACGAGGATTACATCTGAGGTGGTATCTTACTTTTCTATCTTCCACACCGCTTGATGAATCTGAGGCACAGTTCCCTTTAATATACAGTGGCTTTATTTTTTTAACGAATGATCTTTATTGAAATCTGGGCTAGTACATATGGAATGATTTTCATTTCACAGTCATAATCACTTAACTACAGTGGTCATCAAAATCATATTTTTGAAAATGAACAAATAAGTCTATCTTATTTTACGTAGGATGAAATATTAAATTTTGTTTTCTACATCAGAAAGACTTAAATAAACAAAGTCGTTTTCAAATAAAATTTTTTTTTATACTCTTTCTTCTTATAGGAAGAAAAGCGCATTCTTCCTAAAGAATTCTTAGAATGTGCAAAACTTCGTGGAATTGACATTTATATAAATATAAAAAACAGAAGAATGCAATCTGCTCAACTTACGAGAAATTCTTTGAAAACATTTCAATATAACTCTATCTAAATTGTTCTCATGGCGAATTCTATATGCTTCACTTTCAATTGTTAGACAAGGAACAAAAGTTATATATTTATGCTTTTCAGCCATGTAAAGTGATATTATTTTTATAAGTATTTAGCAAATGAAGGTTAAATTTTTTTTTCTAAAAACAAGCTACGGCATAATTTAAACAATTATTTATCTTTCTCTTTTATATAATATATGTTCTTATGTAATATTGAGAGTAACAACATATTTAATACAACGATAATAAGTATTTGTTGTAGCCCTAACCGTTGTTTTCGACTTTCTGCAGAAAAATGAACACTTAAGAAGCTCATGATCATACGTGAATAATTTAAAAGTAATATGAATTGTTTTAAGAAATTGAGGTAATTGTTATACGGTATCAAACTGAATATAACTTTGTTCATGTAATGTTATAAAACGCTTAGTAAAAAAAAAAAAACATAAAATATGCATGTTCACTTAATCTATTTTTTTTTCACTCTTGCATAAAATCTTAGAAATAATAAAAGCTAAAATTATAATTTAGTGTAAAGTATGGGAACAAGCACATGACAAAATAAAAAGTACATTTCGCAATTTTTTCACTTTTTAAAATTTTTTGACATTATTTTTTTTTATAAATAAAAACTACGATGATATTACATTTCAGTAATTTCACCCACCCGGTATAGTGGTTAGTGACGCTGACTGCCCTGCCGTAGGGCCTGGGTTCGAATCCCGGAGAAGGCATGGATGTTTGTAAATGTATAATGTCTTCGAGGCATGAGGGTACTTTAAATAGCCGTCGAGCCGCAAGTCCTCTCGTGAGGTTGGTGGAAGGGAAAGTGAGGTGGGAGGCCCCTGACCACCCCCAGGATGTTCTCCCTAAAAATTGGGGTGGTACTAGAGCAAAATAGTACTATCACCTGCAGGGTACTCAAAGCTAAAGCTAACTTCAGGCGTAAAAATCTAGCCTTTAGCCGCGAAGAATTTCGTAGATCTTGATCCAATGTTAGTGTCGATCAGGTGGCATAAGTTACAGCAACATATTTCAGTAGCTATTTCCGGTAAGTGAGTTGCTGTCGAAAGTATGGAACTCCGTACGTCCATTCAACATTATACTTCCTTACACAAGCATTTCAGGCCACTTCAATGGTTTCTTTATATGATGTTAGTAGGATGACACCGTGTCCCTACCTCCATCCATGTCAACTGAAGCTGAGAATCATTGCTCAGATTGAAGCAACGTCCATCAGTGTACAGAAAATGATTATGGATGATAATGTTACGAATTTTGTGGATTGAATGCTTAAAATAGTGTAAATAATATGTATCTGGAATTTTAATACATTAATATTTCATTCTGTTGTATTTATTTTATGCTAAAATAGTAATATTCGCAAACAACGCTACCTCTTACAGTATATTGGGGTTTCATCCAAACTTGGCGAAATATTGGCAAAGCAGCCAAGTTGGCATCATATTTTGGTGACCGAATTTTTTCAGTTAGTAACCACTTTGGTGGGTTGGCGATCATTTTTGGCGACTTGGCTATCATGCGGATGCTTCTTGAAATGACTGGATAAATCTTTTAATGTCACGATCTATGACGTAAGCGGATCTTTCGAGAAAGATCCATCAAACTATAAATAGGAGCCACTCACTGAAGATGAGACAGTGTTGTGTGTGTTTTGACCGTTGAAGTGTCGACTAGAGACTAGTTGCTACAATCGAGTGAGTGCTTGCGAATAATCTTAATCACAACGTATTTGTGATTTTTAGACACTAATAGTTGTGTCTTAGCGCTGTAGTAGGTGAGAAAGCCTTCTAGGACTAATTTTATGAATTTTGCTGCTGTATCCTGTATTTCTAAGGATTGTTTTTCCACAATAAATTGTCTTCGCTCTTATAGAACTGTTTTGATCTTTAGGACTAATAGCATAAAATAACCGAATCCGGATCTAAGTAACACTATCTTAGTGTTCTAAACACAACTGTCAGCGGTGCCGCCGATATGCTGTCGATAATGGTGTGTAGCGCAGCGTTTCTCAAACTGTGGGGCGCGCCCCTCTACGTGATAACTCTATGAGATAACTATACGAGATAACTCTACGTGATAACTCTACGATAGGGCACGAGCATATTGAAAAGTCGATTTCAAAGAATTATTTAAAAACATTATTAATTTACTGAAAGTAAGCAAACAAAATACATTCTGACACAATAAAAATAAAATACACACAGTACACTTATAAATGTATCAGTACTGCGCAATATGTGTTTTTTGTAATTAATTTAACAATACTATAAATTAAGAAACATTTAATAATTACCAGTGACCCCATGGGTTTGTCATATTTAAAATTATATACAAAAATTAACACTTGTCTTGGTATTGTATACGGTATAATTAATTCCTTAACTGCCGATTAAAAGCTATGTGATTCGCTCCCGAATGCCACCCTTTTCCACTTATGTACGTGTAGGGGAGGAGGGCAAAATAACTAAATCCTCTGAAATAAGTAAATTTTGCACAAATACTGTCAAAATCCTTTTATTGCATTCCAAAGCCTTGGGAAAAATTTTATGGATAGCAGTGCACAGAAAAGATCATACTTCGGAAAAACGTATACATACGTCTGAGGCAATTAACGCTTTGGGTGAGCGAGGCATTTATATACGCCGATGGTACTTAAGAGGTTAAAGACGTACAGTAAAATCCCGCTTAACGCTGTTTCGTTTAGCGCTGTTTCGGTTTAACGCTCTTTGATATGAATTGTGGGATTCCCCGAAATTGCACACAGTGTTAGGCTTCCCGAAATCCTAAGCAGTTGATCTGTATTTCTTCTTTCCTGCGGTGTTATACGAACGTATTTTTATCTTTTCAAACATTTTTTGACGTTATTGAAAGCATAAATTTATATAATATAACGATTGCTATAATGACAAATATTTTGATTTTTAGTTTTTATCATGGGTGATAATAAAAAACACGAAAATAAAGCAAAAAAGAAAAAGCATTTCACTAGAAACTAAAAAATGCAAGTGGTTAGATACTGGTGAACGTCAATCTCAAATTTGTTGTTGCATTGAATTTGGCAACTTCAACTATAAGGACCATTCTTAAGAATACTATCAAATAAAATACTGTCATCGACAATTGCAACTACGACAAGCTCTGCAATTAGAATTACTTGTTATAGAAATGATACAATAGAAGAAATTGAAAAACGACTTTCTATATGGATGGACGACGAAATTGAACGCAATATGCCATTAAATTTAATGGTAAAATACGTGACCAATTTTCTACCCATCTTCCCCTAACCCCATTATTTACATGAGATATCCTCATTTAAAGCTGTTTCATATTACGCTCTACTTGGATGGAACGTATACCCCGCGTTAACCGGGATCTTACTGTATTGTAGTTTTAGCGTTAAAGTATAGTGTATTGTTGAATTCATACAATGCGTTATTATATAGAGAGGTGGGGGGTGATGAAGATTATGATTGAATATTGGCTCGCAAATATTGAAAGTTTGAGAAGCACTGGTGTAGCGTTCAGGAAAACAGGTGAATAGGACCCCTTTTTTCAGCTGTCTGGCCACGGGAAACCATGATATCTGTCGTCCACTTGCTGCATACAGCTACTTCGGAAGGATACTTGATGTCTGGTTCCGGTCTCTTTTTGCCTACAGAAAGGTATCTATACCGGTCATCCTCTGCCATCGTTTTCCTCGTCAATCTTTTTTACAGCTGTAAATGTCATTTGGAAGACTTTTTTTTCTAAACTCGAAACTACACTTTTGCCAATTACTAACTCTTGCTCAATACTTATCTCTCAAACTATGTCCCTTTTCAAACTTGCCGATCAATCTATCATGCTTAAAGACAACCTGGTGGTTTTCTGTAACCATTATGAACGTGCGATTTCACTTCCACTTCCTAGTAATGCGTGGAATCGCCTCTTTCCTGCTTCTTTTTAAGTTTCTTGGCACTGCGGGCGAGAATTCCATGCGTTTGCAGGCCATGACGTTCTCTCTGATGTCATTGTGCTAATATTTACGTATGCGTAATCTTTCCACAGATCTATCTCTTTTCACTGAACTGATCACGAAAAGACTTTTTCAGTAATCAAAGGGATGCATGTTGAAAATTTCATCTATTGCTAACCTTTTGCACGCTCTAATGTGTTTATTTGTAATAGTTAATTTGTGGTATATGTTTCTTATTTATTATTTTTGAAAACTGTGAAATTAAAAATGTCTTTGATTTGAAACAGTTTAAATCTCTACTTCGCGAACTTTTTTTTTGTTGGGATTACTATGATTATTTCTTCAATAATTCATTTTGCATAATTTTCATTAAATCATAATATAAGAGTTTATTCTTTTTTGTTTTTTAAATATTCGGGAAATTTTTGTTCGGGAAGTTTTTCTCCCAAATTAAAGAAATAGTACAGCATTGTGAAAAATCTCATTTAAAGCTCTAAAATTCGATGACAATAATAAACTGCACTATAATATAAATATTCAGGAAAAATATATTCTTGAAATTGAAGAAATGACGTGTAGAATTTATTTTGTCTAGTATATGAGACTGTAAATTTGATGGGATATATTGACAAATGAGAAATTTAAATGGCAAGAAAAATGATATATTTATTTTAAAGAAACATCTCAATATCTGTTTTGGTATTTTGATGTAATACTTATAATGATAACTCCGAAAATTTCAGAGGAGAGTTAAAAAACATTCAAATTCTCAACCATTGTATTATTCTATGTATTATAATAATTTTTACTTAAGGTATCCGACTACGTTCGGAGCCGTGATTTTAAAAAAGAGCATAAATGGATAATTTGCATGATATTTAGTGTTACTTATATTAGAATACATGTATAAAATTGTTTTTGACAAAAAAAATTTATTTAAATACAATATTTCGGCAAAAAATTAGCTTAGAATAACCTTTTTTCAAAATATTCTCCTTTGGTGAAAAATGCGTCTCTTATAATAATATTTTGCCTGTATATAGCTCAGACCTCTGTACAGAAGCTCAACTATGAGTTTTGAAAAATGCACATTATTTTCAGAGTTACAACCCATTGAAATAATTATCGGCGTTTTTTTCTTAAAATTTCTCCCCTCTGTTGTCGTAAAACATAGATAAACCCACTTCTAAGTTATATATTTCAAAAAGTCTAGTTGAGTCTCTGTACAGAGGTCTGAGCTATAGACAAGCAAAATATTATTATAATAGAAGCATTTTTCACAAAAGGAGAATATTTTGAAAATGGGTCATTCTATGTTCATTTTTGGTCAAAATATTGTACTTAAATAATTTTTTATTGTAATACTATTCTTAAAACAATTTTATACACATTTTCTAACCTAAGTGACACTAAATATCATAAATAATATCCATTCATACGCTTTTGCAAAATTACGGTTCCGAACGTAGTCGGATACCTTAAGCCTACTTCTACCGACAAAACGAACGCTATGCAAACGTTCACGTGAATCATTTATCCGTGACGCTTTTCGTAACTTTAAAGAATCATTAAGCTTACGAAGTCTAGTTATGTCATAATCCAAAAGTGCCATTTCAAACCCATACTTTGAATATTTTAATGTAAATGTTGTTGAGGAAGGTAACATTCTCTCTCTTTCGTTCCCACCAATGACTTTTCACGCGCGTAATTTATGATTGGGAACGAAAATGGTAACTGCAACTAGCTAATTAATTTTGATGGAGTTACGGCATCTGTTGGGAAAATAGAATACTTTTTATATGGGTACGAGATTATATTCTTAGCTCGCAAGAAAAAAATAATTAACGTTTAAGTCAGCATAATATTTCTGTAGTGAAATGAGAGGGACCAGAAATTTTTCAGATAAGTTTCTAATATTTTGTTTAAAATTTTTTTATGAAAAGAATGTGGGTGAGCTCGAACATTTAATGTAAAGGAATCTAAATTATTACACTCTAGAATTTTAAATAAATGTCCATTATAATTATTTACTTGCTATTTTCTCTCCAATTTCGAATATATATATATATATTTATATGCTATAATTATATATTACAGGCAAAATTCTCTACTAAAGAGAGATAAATATTTAATAATCAAAACTGAAACAAATTGAAATTGCAAGATAACCAAACATAAGATTTTAGGAAGGATATATGAGAAATTAAAAATATAAAAATTGGATGTTACATTATTATAAACATCGCTGACATAAGACAACTGTAATATATAAAATAATTTTTTTATGTTTGTGGACAGCCAACCCCCCTTCCCCCTTTATATATATATATATACACTATCTGGTCAAAAGTATCCGGACACCATTTAAAAAAGTGGTTCTGGCGAGTGACGCAATTTGATACGTAATTGAAAGCTATAAAAGTGTTGGTAGTGGTTTGTTAGATTGTGTTTATACGTTTATGAGGCAATGAGTAAGTAAGTCAAAGGAGCTTAGTGAGTTTGATCATGGCAGTATAGTGGGATGCCACCTTTGTGGGAAATCAGGGGAAATAGTGGGACATTCTACAAAAGCCTAAATCCACTGTGAGTAATGTAATTGTGAAGTGGAAACGCGCGCGCAGAGGCAGTGAAACGGCAGAAAATGGAACCGGTAGGCCGAAAATACATGGTGAACGCAGCCGCAAAGCTCTGAAAAGGGTAGTGAAACAAAATCGCCAGTCCTCGTTGGTGGAAATTTCTCAGGAGTTCCAAAGTTCATCAAGAATTAGTGTTAGCAGCAGGACTGTCCGTCGAGAGTTATAAAACTTGGAATTCCATGGTCGTGCAGCCGCTCACAAGCCAAACATCACTCCACAGAATGCGAAGCATTGATTGCAATTGTGTAGAGCTCACCGTCATTGGACTGTGGACACGTGGAAAACTGTTCTTTGGAGTGCTGAATCTCGCTTTACAGTCTGGCAGTCGGATGGACGTGTCTGGGTTTGGCGGATGCCCAGCGAACGTTTCTTTAGTGACTGCATTGTGCCGACTGTTAAGTTTGGTGGTGGAAGCATAATGGTGTGGGAGTGTTTCTCGTGGTTTGGCCTGGGTCCGTTAGCATGAACTCTGAGATGACTTGAAAACATGAACTCTGAGATGTATGTGGACATTCTGGACAATGCTGCACTCCCATCTCTATGGCAATATTTAGGGGAAGGCCCATTTCTCTTCCAGCAGGATAACTGCTCCATTCACACATCGAGGCCTGCACAGACGTGGTTTGACGAAATGGGTGTTCAAAAACTGGACTGGCCTTCTCAGAGCCCCGATCTAAATTCTATAGAACACCTTTGGGACGAATTAGAGCGCAGATTAATTAGCTAGCCAAATCGACCATCCTCACTGCAAGCACTCACTTCAGCTGTGATGGACGAGTGGAAGGCAATTCCTATGGTCACCTATAAAAATTGGTGGAAAGCCTTCCCAAACGTGTTCAGGCTGTCATCCATGCAAAAGGGGGACCAACATCATATTAATATGTGCCTCAGGACGCTCTAAGTCCATATCACTGGGTGTCCGCATACTTTTGGCCAGATGGTGCATATATAAAGGGTCTCCAAAATGTCCATAAAGGGACATAATATATAGGTTCCCATTTTAGTCCAAAGACTGTATCTTCAACTGTTATGTTTCTTGGAATCCAATTTCTTTCTTCCTTGGCCTTATAGGTTATACAACTTTCCTACTTAGTTATATATATATATATATAATAATAATTCCCTCTAGCATCCTTTTAATTAACTCTTTTTTAATAATATTTAAACAAGCTTTAATTCTTTGGTTCAAAACTAATGCCCTAATCTTAATTGTAATCAACTAGTATCAGAAATCTTTTTCCCGCCCGTTTTAACCAATCAAAGCTCTTATTACGAAATAGTCACGCGGTCTTCACTGCCGGGTATAAAAAGCAAAAATCTTTTGTGATCGCGATCTTTGTCTTTGTGTTCGACATGTGAAATGTCGCTGCTGCTTGTCGCTTCTGTTTTATGTGTCTGTTTTCATGTTCTTACCAAATAGATGTGAAATATATAAAGGTGATTAACCATTTACATTAAGTGTCTGTAAATAAACAAGATGAAAATTCTTAAGATGTTTTCCCTGAGACCTAATACGCCAACAAACCAACACCGGCCAACGATATTACACACTCACACACACACACACATATATAGGAGAAAAGTGACTCAATCATTCATCACGAGATCTCCGGAGCCATAAGACACATATAAACCTTAAATGAAACAAACAAGTTTCTTTTGTTGTGCAAAGATCTTCTAAAAGCGGGTTCTGCGGAGGGAGGGAGTGAATGTTACATTAACGTCGCAGTATAAGGCTGCACGATGGCTATTGGCGACGGAACTCATAATTTTGAATCAGGGTTAAGTGACGAACACGACACTTAAACTGGCAGCCCTCTCTCCTAACTTCCACATCATACCAACGGGAGGACGTTTGAGTATCGGCATATTTAACGTGCATCTGCCTCCTCTACACGGCGATTCTTCAGCGGTACTAGCGGGATTTGCGGAAACCGACTACCAAAGGAGAGTGTGGGCGCGATACAGATAAAAAAAATATTCGCTTTTGAGCTTTTTGACGAACAGACTTTAAATTTTGCAAGCATTTTTCTTTTCTTGAGTAGGGCTTTGTTAAGAATGGGTTTTGTGGAAATTGACTCCCAAGGGAGAGTTTGCCAGACATTCTAGATAAAAAAAAACTAGCCACTTTTAAACTGTTTGAACATGGCATTCCGGTATGGTTTGGAAGTCAGTCGGTTTTAAGAGATTCCCGTTTTCGAACAACATACTTTGAATTTGGCATGCATGGTTCATTTGTTGACTAGAGATCCACTAGGAACATGTTTTGGGAAAGTGAACTTACAAGAGGGCGAATATAAATGAATAAACAAATAAATAATTCGAAAGTATACTAGGTTGTTCACTGTTCCAGTGTCAAATATTTATATACATTAAAAATTTATAGCGAAATCTGCTGAATTCACAAACCCTCAGTTTTAGAAAAAAGAAAGAAGCTTCTGCTTTGAGAAAGAAATAATCCTCTAAGCAGAAGACTGGTGAAAAAAATGCACTTTGTGCCTAAAGTAGAATCAGGTTGATGAGCATAATCATAATCCAGACATGACATATTTATAGCTTAACTTTCAACAACTACTTTTAAACCTAAGCGCAAAAATATTTCTCCCTCTAAGCTTCAAAAACTCAATTTATCCTGATATAAAATTGCCTCGTTGCAAGTTCGAATTCTTAGATAAAATAAGAACAAGTAATTTAATTTTCGAATAAAAGAGAGATAAGAGAAATAAACAAGATAACTAATATTTTCAAAACGGTAATCCACGCTCGAATATTTATTATATTAAAATACATTTATGTTAAAATGAACTTAAAAACTGTAAAAGAATTCGAAGAGAATGTAAAATTTTGTTTTCAGTGTTCATTAGATAATTCTTTTTAGATATATTCCATGCACTTTTGTTAAAATATGATGGTGTTTAAAAATTACTGAGAAACAAGAACTAAAATATTTCTTTGATCAACTTGTTTAAACACATTTTTATTTCTTTCCTTATTAAGGCTGTCTTCGGTTAATGTTAAAGAATAGAACCAGAATTTGGAACATTTTTTTCAGATATAAAAGAAATGAAACATTAATATGATATTCTGGCATCACTATTCCTTAGAGAGCAGAATTTTTTATCATACTTCCCGTTTTTAACCGAGTTAATTCATTTTTTCTGGTATAAAATGTGTTTCGCGTTTTTCTCCTATACCGTAACGTTAAATGGGCTATGTCTTCACGTATTAAAACAAAAACGAAAGTATTCATGGAATATTTTGGCATTTTTAAAAACGCTATATTGTTAACAAAGCTATGAGTTATAATATTGCAAATTTCCTTAGAAATTGAGGCATTTTTTTCTGTCTGAAAATGTGATTCGCGTTTAGTTCTAGCTCTCTTACTTTTACCGAAGACAGCCTTAAGCTATTTGTGTGAAAATTACGTATATCCACTTTTTTCTCAGGATCAATTGATTCACGCTTCATAACCATTTTTTAAAAAAAACTAAAAGTTGATAAAGAAAATCTCTTAGAATATTGAAACACAGGAAGTAAGTTTAAAAAGTTTAAGAAAGTTTTCTTTTTATCATTTTTAAATTCAGAAAATCAAATCAGTAGCGTATATTTTTATTTTCAAACATTAATACCATTAACAATAAGGTGGAAGAGAGAGAGAGAGAGAGAGAAACAAATATATACTTTGCATACTGAATAAAAGTTTTCTAACGAATCTTTATATAATAACAACAATAACTAAAATTCAATGCTTGTGCATTTGAAGTGATACTATAGATTTACCAAAATGCAAATTTATTAAAAACTTCACACTCCTTTTTAGATTATGTTTGTATATGTTCTTGACGTTTATTCTTTTTTTTTGTGTGATAATCTTATGAAAATTTTTCAAGATAATTTCTCATAATACATGAAAATGTTTCTTTTTATTCCAATATGTTTCTTCTACTGTTTAAGAGTTATATAAATAATTATATGATGTTATCTGTCTTATGAAATCTGCAATTTTACATTCTTCAAAAAATATTACAACTATGATGGTATTTTTAACAGGAAATGTTGTGTAAGCATAAATCTAAGAGCGTTTGGACCACAGAGAAAGTTAAAAAATAAAAATAAAACCTGAATTTGCAATACCGTAGCAGGAAATACATATTATTATAAAAACCGTATAATAAATTTAGCAATTCAATTTTCGTTTAGATTATATTTGCTTAAGAACTAACTAAACGGTAAGAAACTCTTGTTACTGTTTATCATTATTACATTTATTCAACAAATTTTAATACATACAATTAGTTTTAAACCTCTCGCTGGGCAACCCGCGATTTCCACGGGCAACGTAGATGTAACAAAATTTGAGCAACCCGCGCGATTTCCACGGGTATGCATTTTTCCGATTATTTAGCTGAGCAATTCGTGCTGCTCTAAATTATGTGTTCATTTATGTTTTTATGTTCATATTTTTTGATGATCTATGTCTATATTTTAAAATAAAAACTCTTTTACAAAATTTTTTTTTTTTTTGTATATTTTAATTCTAAAATGTGGATTCAATATGTATATTTGAAATACGTAATAAAACCATACGCAATTTTTGAACATACTTTGATAAAATAACTGCGCATCTAGAGTGGTTAATATTTATTATTATAGTTCATACATAAAATTTCAAAAACCATTTCGAAATTGTTTGGAAATAAAGTTTTTCAATTCTATTATTTTTTTGACTTAGCAAAATAAAGCGTTGCGAATGAGAAATGATTTTCTTTTCCATCGAATAGCTCTTGACCAAATCTCATGCATTTTACTGTCTTTCTCAGCCTACTTCACTTTTCTTAGTACTTAGATTCATTAATTATTGTAATCCAATCGCGGTTACACCACGACACAAAATCCCATTAATAAAGTAAAAAAAAATTTCATTGGTTTAAATTTTGATTTGATCATTCGAGTATTTTTGGCTCTCGGTGAAGAAGGGCTCTTTCAGTGGATTGAGTTGTACTTAGTTTCAGGATTAAGGAGTGTTGGAAAGTTAAAATCTTATATTTTTTAACAATTTGAGAATTTTACATTTTCAAATTGTATAGATTTTAACCTTTCTAAAAATACCTTACTTTAACCTCTAAGGTAGTTAGAAACCTTAAAACCTATTTTTAAATAATCGTTGAAACTGGCCACTTCCATTTGAATAGGGAAAAATGTAAACTAAGTACTTCGCTTTTGCTTAAAAGTTGAACGTCTGATATAAACCAAAACATGTATCACTTATTGTAAATTGAGCCTTTTATTTTTTCATTACCTAGCCGATTAGATGTCTCACTGTGTACATTAAAATCAATTTATCTCAAAATGTAAATTTTGATGTGCGATGTACCTTTTCTGAGAAACTACTGTTCATAGGTATGTAAACTTTTTATGATTTATTCATAATAATGTCTAATATATACTAAAATGAGCTTTTTGTAAAAAACTCAAAAATTTATTTTTTACTAATTTTTTATATGAAAAATGGGTCAATTTTCGCAATGTTTAATAAAATATTTCATAAATTATTAAAAAATTCAAAATTAGCTAAAAGCTCATTTCAGTATAATGAAAAAGGTGTACTTTAATTGTGTGAAAAATTTCAAGCATGTAAATAAAACAGATTTTGAGAAAAAGTACATCGAAAACAGCCAATTTAACATTGTCAGTATAGAGAGAGAGAGAGGTTTCCAACTCCCCAAGCACACACAAAAACAATGATTCGACTCACATTAACTTTTAATGCCATTTTCATTGGCATTAAAAGGGCCAGAGCAAAAATTTTTGCGAGCTTCCTGTTATTCAAACGTGGAAATTGTATGCATCATTTTGGTAAACACTTTTTGCAGGCCAAAATTATTATGTAAAACTTATTGTACTTATTCTTTGTCGATTACTATACTCTCGGAAATCACACCAATACTTAACCGACTGTCAGAAAGTCAGTCAGATCAAATTTTTTTGATACTATCATCCGTATTTGATGTGGAAGAGCGATCCGGACATGAATCATCTTCAACGCTATTCCGTCATTTTGAAAACATTTAAACCACTCAAAAACACCTACACGCGTTAAGTTTTCATTGTCATACACTTCCTACAGTAAATTATAAGTTTCAAAAGTGATTTTTCCAAGTTTTTTGTGAAATTTCACAACGGTTCGTTGCACTATTGTTTCACTTATGCTCTGCGACAAATATAATAATAATAAAAAAGAAATCTAAAACGAACACTACCAGGGACGTCTTAAGATATGGACCAACTGGGCGCTGGCTAAGGGCCCTAGGCACAATGGGGTCCTCTATTCGTTCTCGATTCAGCCTTAATAAGCTCAAGATTCGAATAATTTCAACGGTTAAATGATATTTCCCGTTGTATTCTCCGAAAAACTAGGAATTTCGGACGATATGTTAATGTATCCGACTACGTTCGGAACCGT
>BMAV01020615.1:0-17762 GCA_019973955.1 Trichonephila inaurata madagascariensis | reverse complement strand
TAGCGACATATATATCAGGATTTATTGGAATATTATCAATTACATCTAACTTTCTTCAGATTCTTCACAGTCACTTTCATTCAATTTTATGTCTTCATCGGAATCTAAAAAAGAGCCAATTCATTCTCTCAGAAAGCTTACGCAACAAATTACCAATTTCATCATGGTCACACCTTTTCTAAGGGCCATCGTTTCAGGGTGTCTGCTCTGTATTACGTTCGGAAATCAAATGAAATTTATTTTATGAGTATGATAAGCAAGTACTATGTATAACGAAACACTCAGACATAACAACTTTAGTATAACTAATTCATTTCCACATTCAACTCAATAACATTGCATTCAAGATAAAAAAAAATGTACGAATAGAACTTTGGGAAGTTTGTTTTACTAATAGTATCTACTTAAAGGACTATATTTTGTTAAAAGACAGCTTTTTATAATGATAAATTGCCTTGGTGTCCAAATGACACCAGCAGACGTTCCAGGTATATTTAATTTTAAAATCACTCCTAATTATAACCTAGAGCCACAAAACGTTTTCTGAGTAATCACCAGGGAAAAGGATTAAAAGTCACGAGCAATTTTCAAATTCTCTATAAAAGAGCGGAAAGGAGAACAAAGTAAACAGGCTCTGATGCCAAATTGACATCGACGGACGTTCTAGTTTTAAAGGACCTATAACACTTTGATCTACTTTAAATATTCTTTTAAGATGTATTCTAGTAAGATTTCCGTGTGGGGTTCCCCCAAAATACCTTATAGTTACAAGGATTCGTTAAGTCAACACAGTTTGAAGACGAAAACTTCGGAAACGGTGATGTTTCAGTTTAGTTTAAGAAGGAATATCATGAGAAATAAGGGGAATTGCTGTATGTTAGAGAAACAAAATTTTATACTCCTAATATGTCATGAAAATTATGAAAGGGACTTCAGAAATGTAGACAGCATCAGTTATCTGTGCTTCAAAGTTCTAAATTAATCGCTATTAGTCACCTGTAACTTTGGAGAATAGGACTCTAAACCAGTTTTATTCCATGATTTTGTTAATAATTTGAGTCAACTGACTTACAGTTTGGTAAATTCTCCTTCACATAAGCATTTCTTCTTTTATGCACGCTGTAACGGGTTCTATTCTCGGATCTTCTACTAATCCTCTGAGGGAAAATATTCTCTTTAACCGTATATATATTTTTAGTTTAAAATCGCTTTCCATAGAGATGACTTGATTTATGAAAATGTAACTATTATTTAAGTGCCTAAGTATGTGAGTTAATGGTTAAGCGTTGATCGCGTTAACCTGAAATCCAAGTGTTCGCAAACAGCGACTGTTGGTCGCGTATCTTGAGATTAATAGTTGACGGAGAATCTACAAGAAAGTGGTCAAGTAACCAACCTTGCAGCTGAACGAGCTATCAGGCCTCAAGCAGGATCATTCAAGGTGTTTCCACTACAGATAAGTACCTTCCATAATTTAGTCATCCGATTACGGGTAAGGATTTCATATTGCACCCAGAGTTAAAAAGTATATTTCATAAAGTACTAAGGATTAAATAAAATTAGCAATTTTATGATCCTGCCTGCTTCTTCTTCAAACCCTCTCGCACCCACAACAACGTTCACAAAAAATAACAGGAAAGAAATTCATCTAGTAGATTGAACTAATAAAGAAAAAACTGATTCATTTGTATTTGCATTAAAAACAGTACTCTATTTTTTTATAAAAATATAATTTATATCAATTTATAATACATACACATAATTACATTTAAGGCAAAGTGAATTTCAAATAAAATTACATTTCCTGAAAGCATAATTTAACTCTTTAATATAAAAACTTTTTTTCAAGTCACTTCCTACTTAGATCAACAAATTTTTGTTAGCTACTTTTTATTAAATAATTACAATTAATATAAATATGTATACACATAGGACAGGATCACAATATTAAGTAGTAATTAATTTTTATTAATCACCATTAAAGTATCGTATTGTCATCCAAAACAATCGTGTATATAAAATTTCAGTTCAACTGAATGCTTTAAAATGCGAGGGAAAAAAATTCTCTAGTCGCTAAAAATGAAAACAACGTGGCTGTATCTGTAATTCTTTAAATAATGAGTTTCAGTCACTTAATTTTAATTAATTATAGTTAAATGATCGCATTTTTACTCAAAACAATAGTGTATAGAAAATTTCAGCTCAAATGAGAGCTTTAAAATGTGAGAAAAAAACCTTTTCAAGTTTTGACACAAGTCGCCAAAAGGGTCGCTAAGTTGCCAAAAATGATGCCAAAGGGCTGTATTGTATTTCTTTGAATAATTAGTTTTAATCAATTCATTTTTATTAATTATGATTAAATTACTGTATTGTCATCCAAAATAATCATGTATATAAAATTTCCGCACAATTGAGTGCTTTAAAATGTATTTTATTAACGATTGAAAATTCCACCAAGATAAAGAAATAAATATATAGAAAATGTGAGCTAATAGTGTAGGAAGTGAAAAGTTGGTTGTTATATTAATTTTGAATAAGGTAACTCAACGCCACACACACAAATATTTTTAACGGGAACTCTCTTAGCAAAACTGAATACAACAAATAAATATAACAGCCTCATTTTGTTAGAAAACATGCTCGAGAAAGAGAACAATATGCGTGTATTAAATCTGATGCTAGAAATCCCCATTCTCTTGCAATGCTAAAAATACACCAAAGTCTGACGCCAGAATAGCTAGAAGGTTACATTGAGGCTGAAGATTAATAAAAGTGTGCTGTGCGAAAGGCTTAAGCATGAATACATTTCCGTTCTTAGAATGCATCTTATACTTAAACGAGACTCCCTGCGTGGTTGAGACGTTATTAGCGGACACATATTGGCAGCAAGTACACCTTCAGTGACGTCATGCGAGTCATTTTCCCGCCTTTGGAAGTTCTATGAATGATTCCTTTGTTTATCACAGGTGACAGTTTTTGGTATTGTGAATTTTCCTCGAAGAGTCAGTGAGTGAGTGTGTTTATTAATAAATATTTCAACGTGTGAATGACTTTTTTTACTATATAAGCGTCATTCACTCCAATGTGATGAACTTGCTGACGTCACTGGAGTAATTTCCCTGTCTTTGCTTACTAATGAATGATTCTTAGTAACAAAGAACTGGAAGAACAGAACGCAGAGCTCAAAAAGGTGACTTTTGTTAGATACCAAGACGCCTTTTCTTAGGTTATTTTTAATGAAAAAGGAAGGTACAAGATTTTTCATGAAAGCTGTGAATGGAATTAATGAAACCATCAAAAGTATATGACGTAACTCGGTACATATATATGTAATAGCGTTGGCTGGTGTTGGTGTATTTGTTTATTTACACAGTTGTTTATAGAAAACATCTTCAGAGTGGACGTTCATCTTTTTATTCTCACATGAAACATCGAAGTCGTTGAGACCACACAATAAGCTTGCAAACATATAAAACACAATGGATGAAAGAGCTGCAGTTACTTACACATATTCAAGACGACGAGCTGGTGACAAAAAGCAAACGGCGACATTTACCTGGTGAAGGCAAGCAGACAAAAAAAAGCGATCGCAAAGATTTTCACTTTATATACCCGGCAGTAAAGACCCCGTGACTATTTTTTAACAAGAGCTCTGACTGATTACAATGGGCGAGAAAAAGATTTCTGATACTAGTTGATAACGATTAAGATTAAGAAGTTAGTTTTGAACCTAAGAATTAAAAGATTATTTGAATATTATTAAAAAGATTTAATTAAAAGGATGCTAGAGGGAATTATATTACACACACACATGCATATTTCAAATACAGGAAAAGTTCATACTATTAACACAGCGGTCGCCAAACTTTTTGACTTCACGGACCAGTAAATTCATAATTTAAATACCACGGAACAACTAATAGGATTTTTTGAGTGTTAAATATATTTATAAAAAAATTTATGATCAAGAAAACATAACCTAGTTAATAAACTGAACTATTAATTATAACCAAATTATGAAAGCTTTATTAATGATCCACAGTAAAATAAACAAAAACAGTAAAAAAAAATTAAAAAATGGTTTAAGTATGACAAATTTTTTAGCATTATACACTCCTAGAGCGACGGATGTTCCTGCATTCTTGAAATAAGATTATGGGTATTTGGATCCATGTTGCTACTGTAAGACGGAGAAATGTATTTATTTCAAGCTGAGATCGGTACCGGGTTTTGATAGTTGTGACAGATGAAAAGGCCTTTTCACATAAATAAGTTGCGCAGAATTGAATCAGAATTTTCGTCATGTTCACTAAGAAAAGGGTCTTCACTTTTTATGGAAAGCCAAAGCTGAGATCTTGATTAGGAGGAATGAAATTTAAATTTGAGAGTTTCGTCGGACGATAGGTCGACGAGGCTTTCTTATAGATGCATACTTAAATTATTATCCTGAATTTTCGCTGTAAACGGATCCATTATCCACATATTACCGTGTCTGGGATCTTCATTCTTTGAGTAATAACGAGCAAAAGATTCGGTAAAACTTGCAGAATCTTTTACTGACCCAGCTAATATATTGAATACATTTTATATTGAACTCAATACATCTGTACGCCCACCTTTAAGGACTTCAACTGATAAACTGATATACATGTGCAACATACAGGAGAGTGAAACATTAGAAGAGTGCGAAACGAGACGAGACAAAACGTGTAGCTAAAGCATTACAGCTACAGCAGTACGACTTATTTACCGTGGTGTTATTTTATGAAATGGCATTATTCTATGAAGTATAGAGTTTTTACAACTTTTCACGTATTGTTATAAATTGAATTATGTTTCAATGCATCTTAAAACATAACTTAACGAAATGAGTAAGTATATTTCTCATATTTCCCATATTTCTGGGGACCAGCGAAATCTTCTCGGGGACCGCTAGTGGTTCGCGGACCACCACTTTGGCGACCGCTGCTATTAAAAGACATCTTATTTTGAAGTAAATATAATTTATTCTGAATGTTTTTTTGTTAAATCTCTAGGGATTATATCAAACTTTCTAACACGAAACAATAACACACACACAAGTTTAAATCTACCACAGCACGGACTACGAAAATTACATAAATATTTAACACAGGAATACAAATTCGTAATTATAGTTCCACACATGAGCTAAATAAGAAGCTCAGTTACTTATACATGTCATCTTTATATTCGTTGGAAAGAACTTTATAGAAGTTTCTGGTGTCTTCCCGATAAATAATAGCTCTAGAAAATTCTGAACTTTTGTAGAAACACCTATTCTGATCCCCGAATTTGGAGGCCTGGCGATCAAATGTACTGCCAAATATGTCGTCCCTGCGCATTTACTATTTTGGAAAAAGTAATTTCTCTTAGTCCACAAATTATCTTTTTACCCACAATTTTATTTTCGTAGAGAACAAAGTCCGAAATTTTCGTGTACGTATACATATTCACACACACGTATATATATATATATATATATATATATATACAGCAAACTTACTTAGTTTTAATTTAAATTCTAATCTTGGATATATTTTCCAGTAAATCTTAATATTTAATATGATTTTTCTAAAAGCCAATCTTTTTTCTTTTCTACCGTTTTAAGTATTATTTTGTATTTTGATAGATTTATTCATGATTCCTAGAAGAAAAGAATATTTTTTACATCTTGCACGTGCCTTATTTATCGATTGTCTGGTGTCAAACTTTTATCTAAAACCGCCAACATAGTTTATAAAAGCAACACAATTATTTCCCTTCACTTAAAAATACGTAAAAATAAATTTTTTTAAATATTTTTCTCTTATTTCAAATTGTATATTCCTCTGTCTTTATTTATAATTCCAGTGATAGGTCGCACATAAAAAAAAATGGCAACTCTCTCTTCTATATCTTTAAATTACTTAATAAAATCCTTTGATTTCTACTTAGTTATTTGTCTTGTAACGATTGTAATGCCTCTACAAAAATGAAATCTTTTAAAGAAACCCACACACACATGCACGCGTAAATTTATGGAATAAAAAGCAATAAAAAAAAACTTTTTTAAAGTCAATTCCTACTTATGTAAAAAAATAAAAAATTTTTTTTTTTTTTTTTTTTTTGTAAATTAAATATAATTAATGAATTATTATTTGAAAAAACTGTATTAAAATTGTGTGTCATCCACTACAAGTTTAAAAATATATTTGAACTTGAGTGGCGCCATCTGTTGTAGTTCGTTGTAACTTCATTAAAAATATAATGCAGGATATAAATTTAAAATTAAAAAATAAAATTTAATGAATGGATTAATATTTGAAAAACTGTATTAACACCAAGTGTCATCCTCTACAAGTTTAAAAAATGTATTTGGACTTCAGTGGATGAATAATAGGTATTTTATTAGCGATTGAAAATTTGAACAAGATATATATATATAGATATATAGGTAGAGTGTGAACTAATAGTTGGATATGAAAAGCAGAAAAGAGTATTAGAGAAAATGGCGTAAAAAATCAATGAACAGAATGTATGGTTTTCTTAATATTAACAATTTAACAATGGAACAGAGATAGAGAAAACATCTTTCAAAATAATAATTAGACAATTTACAGATTTTACAACGATTATTTTCATTTAAAAATAAGCCGAAATTGAATTTTCTGGATAGAAATTCTCTCTTTTGCAAATCGGATTAACTTTCTCATATTTGAGCTTTGTTTATGAGTGCGCAAACTATAAATTAGTTTAAGTCACTTTCATATGACTAATTAATTTATAAGAAAATATACAAAAGATGATTTTCCTCACTGTTAAGCCAGAGGTAAATAGAAATAACCAAAAATTGAAAAACCAATTAAAATACTTTTCCTCTAATGTCAAATAAGAATAGGAAATCTACCTTACATTACTTTTTTGTATGACATGTTGTTATTTTAATTATTCTGTAAAGATGATATCTTTGTCGATAACTTTGGCATTATACTGAAAAAAATTCAGAAATCCGTTAACAAAACAATGGTACTTGGCAGCGAATTTTTTTAAAAATCATTTGCAGTTAATTAAGAAGAGATTTCAATGAATTGCGAATAAAATAAAAGTAGTTCTTCTTTTTATGCTGTCATTTTCATTTCATTCTTATGGTGTAAGACTATTAAGCACAATACAGCGAGAAAAAAAAACTGTTTATGAATTTTTTTTTTTTTTTGAGGAAAGGAATAAAAAAAGAAGAAAGAACAAAGGAATCGAGACAATTAAATGAAGAAGGACAGGATAAGAGTATTGCTTTAGAAACCTCAAAGAGCAACTTGAGTTCTTTCAAAAGCTATAAAAGTTATGTTACGTAATAAGTCTGGTTCACTTAGGAGAAAGACTACGATACAACTTATAAAAAATATTATTGTGTCTGACAAGTAAGAAAATGTATTTTTTTACCACGATAGACCAAAAAAATTCCGTAATCTGTCTTCTTCATTGTATTTTTGGATTTTTTTTCTTTTTCTTACATAAAGAAACAGTAATTTTTCATATGAACTTCATTGTTCAAGCTTCTAATTTTATTAAAGGCCAAAATGTTTTTTTCCCTTCACAACCAAAAAATCACCTTGTTGCCATACTTATATTTATCAATAATATTTTATTATATGGTGCGTGCCATACTTATATTTATCAATAATATTTTATTATATGGTGCGTGTGTATCATGTTTATTGGATCATGGAATTAATTTATTTTTCACAATAAATTTCCTATTTTTGTTATTGAGAAACACAGGCAAAATTTAAATAGAAAATTTTAATATTTAATTATAGATGCAGTTTCACATTATCTGCTTTTATTTTTTTTTAAATACATGCCTCTATTTTACAAAGCTAACATAATATTACAAAATTAAAAAAAAATATAGAAATCAAGTTTTATATGATGCATCAAATTCAAAACTTACTGAAAAAATTAAAATAATTTTTTCCTTCTTAAACACTCAGAGCAATGTTTTCTTAAAAAAGTTTTAAGAGGGTCCGGCACGTCCACAGGAGCCCATGTTTAATTGCGTATGTTTATGTACTTTTTTTCTCAGAAACTACTTACTTCTCATAGATAAAATTTTTACAGTAGGTTATGTGTACTATCAACAAAAAATTAACGAAGCGTTTTGTCTTTTTGTTAAAAATTAATGTAATTATGAATTTTTTAAAAAATGTATCCAATTTTTTTCCCTAAATTATAGTTTAAAAAGTTTGCCAGATATATCTAATTCCGTCCATTAAAATGTGTACACCTGTTAAAAATATACTCACTGAAATCTTGAGGATTATATAATAAGTAGTGCTTGAGAAAAAGGTACACAAAGTGAAAAATATTACATTCTGTGAAAATAGGCTTTAAAGAAAAAATTTGTAATCTGTTGAGCATTTACTTTTTTAGTACTTTCCAGAAGTATATGAAGAATATACTTTATCTTTTACGCCTACAAAAGACTCTCCTAAATTTCTTTTATTAATTCTTTTTAACAATTTTGCCTTTTTTGGGGATCTTAAGGTATCCGATTACGTTCGGAACAGTGATTTTGCAAAAGCACATAAATGGATAATTTTCTTGATATTTAGTATCACTTAGATTAGAATACATGTATATAATTGTTTTAAGGACATTTTGACAAAAAAAATTATTTAAACACAATATTTTGGCAAAAAATTAACTTAGAATAATCTTTTTTCAAAATGTTCTCCTTTTGTGAAAAATGCTTCTATTATAATAATATTTTGTTTGTATATAGCTCAGAACTCTCTACAGAGGCTCAACTAGAATTTTTGAAATATATAACTTAAAAGTGGATTTATCCATATTTTAAGACAACAAAGGGGAGCAATTTTAAGAAAAAAACGCCGATAATTATTTCAATTGGTGGTAACTCTGAAAATAATGTGAATTTTTCAAACATTCTAGTTGAGCTTTTGTACAGTGGTCTGAGCTACATACAGGCAAAATATTGTTATAATAGAAGCATTTTTAACAAAAGGAGAACATTTTGAAAAAGGATTATTTTGGTTTTTTTTACCGAAATATTGTATTTAAATAATTTTTTTTGTCAAAATGTGTCCTTAAAACAATTTTATGGATGTATTATAACCTGAGTGACTCTAAATATCATGAAAATAATCCATTTATGCGCTTTTTTAAAATCACGGTTCAGAACGTAGTCGGATACCTTAAGATGCTTATACGCTGGGCTACATGAATCCTGCGTGCATCTAATTTTTTGAAACATGACCCACAGCTATAATTTAGTTCAATATCACAATGTCTTAAGATCGTTAATTTTGCTTCATGATTTACATTGAATAGTGCAATTGCCATATTTATGATTAATTTTAAAGTTTTTAATTCCCCAAATGTCACTAACCATATGGTGTTGTTAACCGTGTACTCATACACTTCTGGATAAACTCAATACACTTTAATTTTTCCACTTGAACATCATATAGATACCCACTCATGAGAAACTTATACAAGGAGAAACACAGGTGATCCCAATAGGTTTGATGCTCGTTAGGGAGTAGCTTCATTTAAAAAATAAATATAAATATTTCTAATAATCGTATTTATTCATATCATATATAATTTTAAACAGAAATATTTGTTCTGTTAAAAAATATAAAAAAGAGAAAATCGATAATTTTTTAAAAATTCATGCACCAGACCACCTTAAGGTATCCGACTACGTTCGGAACCGTGATTTTGCAAAAGCGAATAAATGGATAGTATTTATGATATTTAGTGTCACTTAGATTAGAAAATGTATATAAAATTATTTTAAGAATAGTATTACAATAAAAATTATTTAAGTACAATATTTTGACAAAAAATGAACATAGAATGACACATTTTCAAAATGTTCTCCTTTTGTGAAAAATGCATCTATTATAATAATATTTTGCCTGTATATAGCTCAAACCTCCGTACAGAGGCTCAACTAGAATTTTTAAAATATATAACAGAAGTGGGTTTATCCATGTTTTACGACAACAGAGGGTAGAAATTTTAAGAAAAAAACGGCCATAATTATTTCAATGGGTTGTAACTCTGAAAATAATGTGAATTTTTCAAAATTCATAGTTGAACCTCTGTACATATGTCTGAGATATATACAGGCAGAATATTATTATAATAGAAGCATTTTTCACAAATGGAGAACATTTTCAAAATTGGTCATTCTGAGTTAATTTTTTGCCGAAATATTGTATGTAAAATTTTTTTTTCTCAAAATGTCCTTAAAACCATTTCATACATCTATTCTAATCTAAGTGACACTAAATATCATGAAAGTTATCCTTTTAGGGTTTTTTTTTAAAATCACGGTTCCGAACGTAGTCGGATACCTTAAACACTTTTATAACCAATCATACGAAAACTACATAAATAAAACAATAAAAATTTTCCTAATTTAATGCATTTTCTCAGCAAATTAAATTTATTTCATCTTATTCGAATTCATTTAAATTTATTTTAATTAGTACTTTAAATCACCAGAGAGAAAGAGAGTACATTCATAAAAATAATTAATGATCACCATTCAATATTTCCCTTTAAATGCACGTAAAGTTTCATATTAATTAAGTTCTAATAATCTTCAATGAACTAGCTGCTTAGTTTGCAAAAAGATGACGAAGCATAATGGGGTAATTTCAAAAGAAAGATCATTAATTTCTTGCGAGGTAAAATTACGCGAAAAATGTTGGTCTTATAAACGTTTATTACTTGATGTCTTATAATTATTAGTACCTTTTATGAAAAAAAATATATTTAAAACTCATTACCTACGCTCTAGAATTAATTCAGCAATTTTTATCCATTTGGGACGAATAACATTTTAAGTACTTTTAATTAAATTTAGTTTGGACTTTGCATTTCAAAATTTTATGTGTATCGAAGACATTTCATAGTACAATTAGGATCACGAAGCTTTATAAAGGATGTTCTAATTCTCTCTGTAAATAATGTTAGATATTTTAGGAGACGTCAGTACTTGTAATAAATTATTATAATAATCTATCTTTTAAAATGTAAGATCGTCTTCTACTATTAAGTATTTAATCATCATAGAAACCCTTTTTTAAGCAAAATGCTAGTGGCAATGGACTGTTTTGTTGACTATAAATTGGCGGTGAGCAACACATGGTGCTCATTAAAATGTAATACATCACTTAACTCATTCTTCATTACAAATTATTCCTCATATTTTTAATGCTTTATAAAACTCTTATTTATTTTACAAACTTGTATTATTTTGAGTAAACTTTTCTGTTTTGTTTTAGAATAACCTGTCACACTCAACATGGTTTTTTTTTTGTTTTTGCAACATGTTTATGAATAAAACTGTTTCTTCAAAATTTTTATCTTTTGGTTTTAAAATTTTTTTAAATGTCAAATTCAAGAACCATAAGCTCTATGTCAGGGGTGGGCAAACTTTTCCAGGGTACAGGCTACTTCTAATTTTTTTTACCGTGTTATGGTTCACCCAGTGACGTAGGTGTGGTGAGGTAAGAAAAAGGTCTGAAATATTTACTATAACTTAATAATAAATACGTTGAATGTGTACTCACCTGCATAACTACAATAAAAAAAAGAACTCACACTTTTAAATCCGTTTTAAAAAGAAAATGCAAGCTACAATCATAATATTGTAATAAAGGCCACAAATATAATAATATCAAACGATGCATTTATTTTCGAACAGAGAACATGATAAGTATCTACAAGGAAGATTTTAAGATTTATTTTCGGAGAAATTCAAGAAAATGGCACGGGGTGAAGAAGATCAAATTTAGAACTCTGTCACTCATATAAAGAATCTGACATCGTTAACTTCATTATGGTACCACGAGTTAAATGAGAAGGCCACGTTGTCAGAATAAACGAAGACTGCATCACTTAATTGTCTTCAATTCCCAACCAATTGGCACACGGAGAAAAGAGAGGCCATATCTTAGATGGATTGATGGCGTAGAAAAAGATCTCCTAATTTTGAAAACTAAAAATTGGAGAACACTAGCAGGACGAAGGTTGCCCTGGAAAAGGCTTCTTGTGAAGGCTAAGGCCCACCCTGGGCTGTCGAGCCATCGAGGAAGGAAGGATGCATTCAATCAAACCATTCAAAATATTTTCTTCTTAGGTTCATTCGTAATTACAGTCAGTAGAAGACTTAGTCTGTATACTGTCAGCCAATCTCGAGTATTTCAGTATATAATTACTTGCTGCTTATCTTCAGGTGGTCATTTCAAAATGGCAGTCCACCTGTCGATCATGATCGACTTCATGCCTACCCCGGCCCTATGTGGATACATGTAACAACATGACGAAACAACACGTTTTCGTCAATATGTTTTTATCCATCAATTATTCTTTCTACGCTAAATCTTTTAGAAAAAAAAAATGACCACCCATTTACATTTACTCCTTTGCTTAGAATCAAATGTACAGACCTAAATGAAGCAGTATTTTTTTAAAAATAAATGTTATCAAAAAAGTTTCCACTTTTTTTTTTCAATTTAAATATTTTATTCATATTTAAGTTTTAAATCACTTTTGTTTTTAGTTTTTTGATTATTTTTTGTATTTTTTATTCTTTTTTCTTTGGGTTATTTTTGCTTTAAAAAAATTCTTAGAACTTAAAAAATTTACATCTGTAATTACATATTTTAGAACTGATTGTTAACCAATTTTGATCTTATTGAATATATACATTTGAGAATCTTTCCTCGAATATGTGTTGCAATATAGATAATTTAAAATGAAAGCTTTGAGAATTCTAACATTTATTTACGTACCGGTAAGGACGTGTCTTCCATAGTGTCCAAAGGATATAATCTGCTTTTTTTAGCTAATTACTGGCTCAACAACATCCTATTCGCGTCTCTCTCTTCTCTAGGTTATTCAGAAGCCCCAGTATTTTTAGATTAATATCACGGAATTTATAACTTTTAGTCTTGGTTATCTTTAGTACTACAGCTTACGGTTACAGAATTGGGGGAAATTATTAACCTGAATTATATTATAATCTTCTGAATCATTTTCAAGGAATTATAATTTCAAAGGAACAATTCCTTTAAAAAAAAAGAATTTTTAAAATGGAACAAATCTTTCATTAACCCTCCAAGCGGTCTGCACGTAAAATCCCGTCATACCAGAGATGCTTTTTCTGCCTTCAAGCAAGATTCCCAAAAGCGGCTGAGTTGCATTCTTAAAAATACGGCTCAACCACTTTTGAGAACCCCACCTTAAAGCAAAAAAATACGTGCGGTGCATTTTTGAATCATCTCCAGAATGGAAAGACTTTACGTGCAGACCGCTTAGAGGGTTAAAGATGACAAATTCAAAGAGAATGTGTCTTAAAATCGATGATTTGTAATTTATTATTAAACAACAATTTGCCATTAGTGAACAATTTGTTCATATTATAGATATGTCCGAAATAATCGAAATCATGAAAATTTTTGTAAGGAAATTGAATAAAATATTTCAAAAATACTTGTAGAATACTTTAAATAAGGTATTGGTATAATTCAAATAAACTAAAATTAAAAATTAAAATTAAAAAAAATTAAAGTGCTCGATGGCGAGGCAACAACTTTGAATCACAACACATTTAATAGTGTGACGGGCTCATCGCGTTTTCAGCTAAAAACTCCTCTTGGGTTTTTTGTGGCCGAAAAAGGCAAATTCTTTCCAACCAAATCCAGAAGCGAAGCGTGAGTATGCAAATTAGGAACCTTTTAAATAGCAGAAATTTAACTTAAGCGTATGACCTATTGGAAAGTGATTATGCTAGTCTGAGTTAAAGCGCGTAAACTGAAGGAAGCCGTTATTCGAGTGTCAGGATCCGAGAGGATTGTTATTAACCAAGAGATTACGGTAGGATAATTCTGTTATCTATTAGGAACTGTGTATAAGTTGAGATTAGGAATAGGCGGGAAAGTTAAATATAGTGGTTAAGATAGCGCTTATTTGGTAATATGTATTGTGTGTTTTCTCACCTCAGATTCTCTAAGTTTAAATATAACTATTATCTTTGTATAGTGTTTAAGTTAAGATTTTAATAAAGATATATATTAAGATCAGGGCAACGCCTGGTTCTTCATTCACTCCCACACCCCTAGGTCACGAAGATAACTTAGAGACGTAAGGCATCAACCATGAGAGAATACCTCACAATAGTTCCATGGAAATGTTTTGCAAAGAGGGGGAGAACTATATTGTTAGAAGTATTTGAATCGAAGAAAACATTATAAGGAAATTTTTCGGTATTATAATATACTGTGCTGTTGCCACACAAAATGCAACACCAAGAAGGACCAGAGATATCCCGGGGAAATTTATTTGGCAGATAACATGTCGTACAAAGTTAAAACGATTAAAATTACAGCCTCTTGTGACGTGTGGATGATGACAAAACCAATAGTTAGTGTTGCATCCATCGTTGGCTATAACCTCTGCTACAAGCCTCATCATAGTATCAAATAGGCTTTGGGTGTTTCCTTGGGGTACAGCTGTCCTTTCGGCGTCGAATGGTACGAGCGGGCACCAAATGATGCGTAACAGACTGGATCTACTGTGCTATGGTTCGTGATGTGGCTACGTGATCCTGCCTGTCGTCACGGACAGTGCTGCAACAAGGTAGATACTATCGGCACCGTCGGTGTGTCGTTTCCTCCGGCATCCTGAAATGACAGATTCGCATCACAGTTGTTTGGTTTCGTCCAACACATTGACCGATTTCTTTAAGGGATAATCCACAATTCCTACAGGCTACTATTCTTCCTCGGTCAAATTCAGTTGAGTTGAGTTTGGTGTTTTATGGCGCAAGAGCCAGTTTTGGCTATACCGCGCCAAACATTCATAGGTCTGTGGTCTGGACGGGAAAAGAGGAAAAGAAGAAATTGGACAAGATGGAGGGTCGAAAATAGAGAAGGATCACTGGGGTACTCCGGGGTTGTGACACCCGTGTTTACCAAAGATAGTAAACCCCTTGGGAAAAGGAAAAGATCAATAGGGTACCTCGGGATTGTGACACCCGTACCCACCTAAAGAAGGTGAGCACCCTGAGGGGGCGGTTGAATTTAGAAACATGATCAAAAGACGCTTAATGTCTTCCACGAGGCATAAGAAAACATGTTACGCAAAAATAGCTGTACTTCAAATGGCCAATCTGTTCTCCCCTTATATAGCGCTTGCAGGATGCGCTACGGTCTGCGCGATATAATGCCATTGATTTACATATTTCATCGGCGGCAACGCATGATGTAAATTTCACATGGTTTGCATACTTCCTTCAGGGTGTTGCATTTTGTGTGGCCAGTAGGGTACATTTTAAATTAATTTCACTATTCGCGAAATCAGGCATGAATTGTATCATAAACAAAATTGAAAATGAGGGGATGTTTATTAACTTCGCACTAACAATTAACTATACAAATTAATATTTTTGCTAAAAAGACGAGTAAAGGAAAATTATTTATACAAAATATACCACAACCGTTACAATATTGGCATTTAAAAATACACTTAAAATGCTTTCTGTATGATTAAGTTAATTCAGTTAACGAGAGAGAGAGAGAGTCCTCTCGTACACACCGAGTAAAATAACTAGGATCTACGAATCTACGATCTAGAATCTACGATCTCTAAATCTACGAAGGCTCAAAGTCCTCACATTGGCTTGGTATGGAGGAGGCTTAAATTTTGGAGTGCTAGCTCAGGTGACATTTTCGTCACCAGACCATGGTTCAAACTACGAAATCCGTTGCCAATGCCCTTCGTGTTGCTTGAAGATGGGGCAGTAACAAGCAATCAATCCACAAAGATTATTTTTACTTAAAAATGTAAAAGTTTATTATTTTAAATCTGCATGAACTAATACTACCACAATTTTTACGGGCTCTTCAGCTAATTCTTTTGGGGTGGTTTTGAGTTTAAAACCACCTTCTGTAGAGATGACTTGATTTTATGCTAATGTTGTAAGAAAGCGGATCCACTCCTAGAGATGCGGGAGAAGGGAAGGAAGACTAGCCATGTTCAAAATAAGTTAATTTATTTGTAACAAAATAAACAACACAAGTTTAATCAATCAAATCTAAGAGTTATACCCAATTGAAGCAGTATGAAGACAATTAACGAGGTACACGAAGTATGAGAAGACTTTAATTACCAATAGACTTACTTCTGGTTCGAGTACTCTGCCTTCCTATCTATCTAATCTCTGTTCAATCTCCAGTGACAAATCGTCATCTTAATTATTAAAATTATCAAATAGAAAATATCTGAGTTACACTATAAATTTAATTAATCAATGTTCCGTTAGCACAATCTATCCTATCTCTCTCTTCTAACTTAAAAGCCTGGACTTTATACAGTAGACCTAATTTACATGTTTACGTGCTCTTCTTCAGAGGGTGCGTTCTAATAAAGCAGTTTTTATAAGGACCAAAGATTCCCCAAGAGGATTTGTTAATGAGTGAATAAGTGAATATTAACGTCGCACTGTTCAGCTACATGAGGGCTTTTGGTGACGGACCACGTATTTTTGAACCATGGTCAAGTGATGAAGACGACACCTGAGCTGGTCCCCCTCTCCTAACTACCACACCACACCAACGGGAAGACGTTTCAGCTCTCGACAAATTTAACGTGCATCGCTGCCCTACACGTTGGGTCTTTAGTGGTACTGGGCTGCAACTCGTGACAAGGCCAGCCACGATCTGATACCTTGACCACTCGACCTGATTTGTTAACGAGAAGGACATGTATAGAGCCGTCACAATCTAAATGCTATTTAAATCCTGCCAAGTGGTGTCTATAATGGATCTTGAGTAGTGAATCGTTCCTCCTAAAGTTGGTATTCAAGTTATAACGTCCATTCGGAAAAGTGGAAATACGAGAGAAGTTGATTTGTAGAGGACCATACCAGTTTAAGAAAGAGCTGACAAGTGATCTATAACGGGATCTAGAGATAAGTGTGTACCTTTTATTATCTGGTTATTATTCGATCATGTACATATACAGAATTTCAGAAAAGGTACATCGAAAACACCCAATTTAACATTGTCGCGGTATAGAGGTTTCCGACAATGTTAAATTGGGTGTTTTCGATGTACCTTTTCTGAAATTCTGTATATGTACATGCTCGAAATTTTTAATAGAATTAAAGTACACCTTTCTCATTATACTGCAATGAGCTTTCAGCTAATTTTGAATTTTTTAATGATTTATAAAATATTTTATCAAACATAGTGAAATTTGACCCATTTTTCATATGAAAAATTTGTAAAAAATACATTTTTGAGTTTTTTTTTTACAAAAAAGCTTATTTTAGTATATATTAGCCATCATTATAAATTAAATATGTCATAAAAAACCTTTCATACCAGTGAACATTATTTTCCCTGAAAAGGTACATCGAACATGAAAAATTTACATTTTGAGATATATAAAGGACCTAATAAAATAATTACTTTTTTATTAAAACATTCCGCTCCACACTCCAAATGATCCACATTTTTTTTTTTAATCTCATCATCCTCTCTCTTCCTTTTAAGTATTTTTTTCTTTCCTAACTTTATAACGTGTACTCAAAAATAACACCGGCGGCTAGCTCAAATAATTTTAATTGGTTATACTTTCTAATTGAGCACACAGTTACAAATACATAAAATAAAAACCCAGTTAACATTTATACAAATACTAAGGGGTTGGCGAGTCTA
>BMAV01020612.1:0-48048 GCA_019973955.1 Trichonephila inaurata madagascariensis | reverse complement strand
TTAACAAAATAAATCAGCAATGCACTATTTTGCTTAAATATATTAATCTAAAAAATACATAATGAAAAGACATGAATGGAATACTCCTAGATTCAAGTAACATTTTAAACGTGAGAAATTTCAATGCTAATAAAAAAATATTTACTAAAAAATACATTAAATATAAAAGTACCGAAATCAAAACAATGACGAGAAAATCATTGAAAGTTATTTTTTTTTAAAGGAGTTCGGAAATCCAGAAATCCTTGACCTAACTGAAGATAAGAGGAACCCATTAAGTGTCTGAGAAGGAAAGATAACCCCCCAAAAAAAAAGTTGAAACATGACTCATAAAAAGGTATGAATTTTTTTTAGGGCGGATTGAAGCTGTAAAAATTAAAACCCTAAGAAGGCCTCTTTTCGCTTATTAAGGTATCCGACTACGTTCGGAACCATAATTTTGCAAAAGCGTATAACTGGATAATATTTATGATATTTAGTGTCGCTTGGATAAGAAAATGTATATAAAATTGTTTTAAGAATAGTATTACAATAAAAAATTATTTGACAAAAAATGAACATAGAATGGCCCATTCGCAAAATATTCTCCTTTTGTGAAAAATGCTTCGATTATATAATAATATTTTGCCTGCATATAGCTCAAACGTCTGTACAGAGGCTCAAACAGAATTTTTGAAATATACAACTTACAAGTGGGTTTATCCATGTTTTACGACAACAGAGGAGAGAAATTTTAAGAAAAAATAGCCGATAATTATTTCAATTGATTGTAACTTTGAAAATAATGTGAGTTTTTCAAAAAAAATAGTTCAGGCTCTCTGGAGAAGTCTTTACTTTACATAAGCACACACACACACAAAATATTATTATTTTAGAAGCATTTTATAAAAGGAGAACATTTTGAAAAAAAGGTTATTCTAAGTTAATTTTTTGCCAAAATATTGTATTTAACTATTTTTTTTTTGTCAAAATGTCCTTAAAACAATTTTATACATGTATTCTAATCTAAGTAACACTAAATATCATGAAAATTATCCATTTATGCGCTTTTTTAAAATCACAGTTCCGAACGTAGTCGGATACCTTAATATTACAAGCCATGATAAACTATTTATGATGCATTTTAACCCTTACAAAGGACTAATGCGTGTTTACAGAGATGGATAAGACGCTAATTTCAGAACACCAAGTGTATAGAAAAAAAATCTCTTTAGGAAGAATTCTGAGATAGTATTCATAGTAAACCAACTGAATGTTGGTGTGGTGTACTTAGTTAAAACAACATCTTTCCTTTCGGTTTTTTTTTTTAAGAAAAGTTCTTAAAGATACTCGTGCTCGAATTGCTTTTACAAAATTTGAAAAATAATAATGCTTTGGGTTCACTCTCAAATCTTTTTTGAAAGTTCCCGCCAGATTTTTATGTCGAGTTTTATGGAGGCGAATGACTTGGGAACTTATTGTATCGTGTTTTTTGGTTCGAGGTATGATGCATTTTTTCTATCAATGACTAAATGGAAAGTACGCCTACAGAGAAATTATCCCTTCAAAAATATAAAAGTAATTGAAACTAAGGGAGAAACATTCGGGAGAGGGGAGGAACTGTTTGGAAGAGAGAGCTTGTTAACTATTTAGTTACAAAGAATCCCAGTTAAAATAAGCTCATCGCCAAATATGACAACCCCACAAACTCAGAATGTGAATCCCACTTTTTTTTTTTTTTTCCGAAGTCGGTGAAGTTTCAGCCCCGTTAGGGAAAAAAACAGTCGTTGTACTCTTTCTACCTTCATTGCATTTATTGCCAATTCAGCTCCCATTTTTGGCTTTTACATCATCCCAGCAGATTTGTTTCCATGTCTACGAAACAACCAATTGTAAAGTGACTTTATTGCACTTGTCAAAGGACTTTTTCTTAACAATAAAAACATACTAGTCTCCGCTAATTTGATATTATTTTTTTCCAATTTTAGATAAATCGATATTTTCTTAAATACAGAAAACATGAAATTTGTTCAGACAGTATTATCAGCAATTAGGAAGAAATAACGGACATGTATAAACTTATGGGATATTTGTTAGTAGTCACAGTTTGATTTTCTTAAGAATGGAGATTTGAAATTAATACTACAGAAAACCCAAGGAAATGGGAATCACTGACAAAAAGAAGAGTAAAAAAACCGAAAAGAAAAATATTTCTCTTTGGGGGGGAACCTACAAAATAAACCAAGTTTTGAAAACCATGGATCCTTTTATATTTTAATAATCTCTCTTTCAGTTCTTCCTGAGTGTGTATACTTATATAAAGACATTTGCTGTATTTAAAATTTATTTAGGGAAGAACTACGGGAAAATTTTTTTAAATTTAAAAATAATTTTTTTTAATTTTAACTATTGAGAGAGAGAAAAATTTTAACCTAAATTTAAAATTAAATTGTTTTTTTTCAATTTAAAAAAACTCAGTAAAGATTAAACTTTTAAAAAAAAATTTTTAAAAGAACCCCTTTTCGAAAAAGCAAAGTATATTAAAAAGTTTCTATTGACAAAATCATATTGGACTTTGATGTTTACAGAAAATGATTTCAATGCCTTCTTGTTCTAAAATAATTTTCTAAGTCACAATCAAACGAAAATATCTTTCCAAATCATGTCATTCGTATCTATATGCATTATCCTATTCCATTCTGAAGTTAGGAAACTGAGGAGTCAGAAAAGCAATTTTATGTTTAAGAATATATTTAGTTATAAAAGTTTGCACAAATGTGGAGGCATTGACATTTTTGGAAGCTTGAGTTTCTTGATTAATATTTTTGAATGGATCTTTTTCATAACATGCATTAGTAAAGTTTCAGAAAGGAAATAAAAAAGCAGCAAGCTCCATAATTAGTGAGCATTCTGACATTTCAATAGGTTCAAATTCAAGAATTCATTTCAAATAATTTCATTGATACTTATTGTACAATTTGTTTCAAGAGAGAAATATTGTTTTCTACAAAAAAGTAACACAAATTTATGTGCATTTTACTGAAAGCGGGTTTTTATACAACTGTTACTTATTAAGTAATATATATATATATAATTACTTTATTTCTATTCTCATCATTTCCATATATAATATTCAAACGACATCAGAAAAAAAAACTAATAGAGTCGATCTAAGATAAGCGTACAAATCATTTTCTAGTTTTAAAAGTCTCAAATATTATTTACGAATTTGGCAAAACCTTTTTTTTTTTTTTTTAATTTAGGAAACATTACAAGTATTTCAATACGAAGATGATAATGGTAACAATGTGAAAATTAATCGAAATGAATAATCTTAGAAAAGATATCAAAATACGTTAAGGTGAAAAACACGCTTCCTTTTTGGCGGAGAACTATGCAAAAAAAAATATATATATATACTTTTCTAACCGTGGCTTATCACAAAACACAGGATACGCTTTTACTCAACCGAAACGAATTCGAACCTTCGTTCTTTCCTCAACGTTTCTCCCATCCCCTTTTTTGTAGTATTCATTCTATTTTCTCACGTGAATTTTTCAACAACATTTTTCCCGGGTGCAAGAAAAAGCTTTCCAATTCACAATTGAAAATATCGTAAATGTTACTTTAACGAATCTCTTTATTTAGTATCCTAAGATCCCATTACTATAATCAGTATGTATCTGTGAAACTACAGAGGCTCTTCTTTATTACCCGTGTAGAATTTTATCTGGAAAAGTACCTGAATACTTCACTTCTGTAATTGGAATACTCTTTGCAAATGAGCTGAAAAATTGTTATATAAATCAAAGAAAACGCAGTTATTTTTTATCTAGCTTTTCAAAAAATCAGAAATAATTAAATAAAAAATAGATCAAATTTATCCCAAGAATCTTTGTAAAAATGCTGCTCGACTCCTTTTTCCTATCATTGCTGCGATTTGGTATTTAAATGTTTTGAGGAAAATGAGAAAGAGAGAAATACATTTAATATGATCTCGTAATTTTCTAAATATATATGAACAGTGGCGGCAAATTTTAAGGGCAGCATTTAGATCAAATTTGAGTTGCTTTTGTTCTTTTTTTGTTACAAAGAATTTGATATATTTTCTGTAATATTATTGGGAGTGAATTTCATATTGCATTTAAAGTATCTTATATTTTTTTTATTTTGTATTCTGTATACTTAATGACAGTTTTCTTTTGTGTTTAAACTTGAAGGGCTTAAGGCGGGAGTATATGTTAAAGCATAAAATTTAATATAAATATGTTTACACATCTTTCACTTGTAAATTTCTCCCCATCCTGGAGTGAGATCACAACTGATATTCCTTTCACCCTTACGATGTCCGGTGTGAGCTATCCAAAAGAAGACAAGGGTAATAAGAGATTCTGATAGATAGAGAGCTACAGGAGATGTTTTATTTTAGTCATGAGTGTAGTTACTATAAGTTAAAACAAACGCTTGTGATCCCCACAATCACTAGACTATTTTTGGAAGAAATTGGCCTGCTGAAATTGACGATTCCTTCTCTTACATTTCACTCGTTTGAAATAATAACAAGTAATTATGTCCTTAACTTCGAATTGTCTTGAATCTCTTAAGACAATATATATATATATATATATATATAAAGAGAGAAAGAGGCGGTATTTTCCATTTTTGTCCGGGGCAGCAAAACTGCTAGAGCCGACCTTGATATGAATATTTGTATTTGGAGTCATGTTTTGAAAAATAACGCAATAAATTATCAATTTAGTAAGAAATCATTAAAAGAAATAACAATCCATTATAAGTAAGAAGTTTTTTTTTTTAAAAGAAAAGTACCGAAAAAAATATGTACTGCGTTCAGTAAAGCAGTGAACGTGTTGACTGATTTGAATTGATTGAGCTGTTGTTGTCCATTGAGCTTTAAAAAATAAAAGAGAAAAATAAATTCTCCTTTTTTCATTAATGAATAATTTAATAATAATGCTGTCATCTCCTCTTGGATTCATATTATTTATATGAAAAATCTATATGATTACAGTCTAATCTCTTAGAGAAATAAATATGAACTAGACTGGATTTTAACTAGAACTGAATTTGTTTCTTGTAACAGTTCATCGAATTTGGTACTTAAAGCAATAATACTCCAAAGAAGAGAAAATGCATACAATTCATCATTAATTATTCCTTTTGTGATACAACGATCATTCAAAACTAAAGCGAGAAGAAAATTATACAACAATTTTTTCTCCTTTATAAATAAGCTGTTGTATAATTTTCAAGAGCTTATGGCTAAAAGCTTCAATAATTTGCTTGGACATATGGCACATTTTTTTACGAGCCCTAAAAGTTTAAAGGTAATTAGTAACCGTTCTTCATAAAATATCCATACCCCAAGTGCAACCAATTCCAACGAGAACCATGACTGATTGATTCAGAAGTCCATCAGAAATTTTATAACCCATTTGTCTGTAGTTACTAAAGAGAACGCAAAATATATCTAAAAGCTGTGGGGTCCAATCAGAGACCTTTGACTGACAGAAAACGAGTTCATTGAAGAGCACATCCACCCCACAGAGAAAAAAGGAAAGAAAAGTAACAAAAATGGACTATTTTTATCCTATTCTTATCTAAAAAATGTTAGGCCTCAATTTGTAAAACTACACATGAATGATTTACTTAACGAATATTGAATTTATTTGATTTTGCAATTAGAATATTCCAACATTGGACCTTTTTCACTCATCTTCCTTTTTCTGTAAAATCCTATAAATCATAGATTTCTATCTAATGAAACTATTATTACGGTTTGGGTACACAACAAAAAGAAGCACTTTAAAAATACATTTAAAGGAATACATAATTATTCAAGAGCGAAACAATCTAAGTAGAATTAAGTAGCGTACAAAAAAATTAAGTTCCCCTACCCATTTGATTATTGATTGATTCAGTTGATTTTTATTATTTCATAGATAAACGGAATTTAAAAAAAAAAAAATTCTAAGTAGAACTATAATTATTAATAGCAACAGAATTGATAAATAAGTGTTATAATAATCATAGAAAAAATCTAGAAATCAATTACATTAACGAACCCCATTTTTATTTAGAGAGAAAATCTTTTGGGTTTTACAAACTAAAGCTGTCAAAATTAATAACTTTAAAACTGAATCGCATCATCGATTTTGGAAATGTCTACAGCTGAAAATTCCTTCATTCAGCCTTTTCGAAAGAAAAGACTGGTGACAAATGATTAAGCTAATATTAAATACTGTAATTTCTACGACATACGTACCTTTCTCAAATGAAATGGATGCAATCCTACAGTTAGACGCCTCGTCTTAAGAATTTCCGCAGATCTACTAATTCAGAAGGGAGCGGGCAATGCTTCAAATGGCTCTTTCTTTTGCTTCAAATGGCTTTCTTTTGCCGGTTGGACGAACTACCAGCCAATCGGATGCGGGATAGCTCTCCACCTTCCTCCCTTCCAGAAGATCCCCTAATTCCCTCTTGTGTTCACTATCTTTTCCCACCGCTGTTCAGGAATTCGCAGGCGACTCAGTCACTGCAGACGGCGTCATATTTTTGAACTTCATTGGAATGTCTTCTTTACAGAAGTTGGTGAATTTCACATATTGGAGGCCCCCAATTTCATTTCTAAGGGTTCAGATTTCGCTTTTTTTTCTTTTTTTTTTAAATTTTTTTTTAAAGAAAAGAGAAAAGAAAGGACTAATTCGATAAGAATCATAGAATATAGTTAACACAGAATTATGCTGTTATTGTATTATCGCGATAACTTAATTTCGTCCGACATATCTCTTTTCCTTATAAATTACATTTAAAAAAAATTACATAGTTAATGCGTAAAGGTTCCAAAAAGGTAATGAAGAAGGTACAATAATTGATAATATATATAAAAAAATAAATTAATAACAAAGTACACAAAAATTCCTTTATTTTATGGACACATGATGGTTGATTAATCGTTGCATTTCGAAGCTATACGAAGGCTGTTGCGAAGGGCCTTGTAGTTTCAAACCAGAGTCAAATGACAAGGACGATACTTAAGCCTCCCCTCCCTTTCCAAATTCCCACACCACAACAATGTGAGGACTTAAAACTTCGATAGATTTAACGTCCATCAAGGTTCGAACACACGTTGGAAATTCACAAACGATTCTTAGTTCAGTTCAGTTCAGTACAGTGGTTAACACTGTAAAAATGGAGACTTGGCTAAGGCCTTATGCTCCGATGTATTATGAATTAGATCTTAGCTTGAGTTGTAATGTACGGTTAGTGATTGCACTGTCTTATCAGTAGTTTTGACTTTCGCCTTGTGTTTTAACTGAAATTGAAGAAAGTGGAATATTGAAAATCTATTAATTAGAATTTTAGAATCTTTTGGTTGATGTTAAAAATTCTTCAACTTTTTGAACTTGCTCTATTGTTTTACATTTTGCTATTGAGGAATATGACCATTCTTCGTGGTTAGAGATAAAAAAAAAAATTTTAAATTTCACGCTGTGGTTTGTATTTGACACAGTTTTTTTAATATAAAGTGTTCACTCGTTTCTGGTACTTGACAATCTGCACACAAAGGAGAATCTGTTAGTTTAAAAAGGAAATAAATAAACGATTCTTAGTCTGGCATATCGATTTGTCTGGCGCAGTTGGAGTTTGTCATCTTTTAAAAATAAATCATCTTTCTGATAAACGATGCCCAAGTAATGTACTTTATTTATTCATCTATTTATTTATTTAGTTCGTGTTATAAGTCTCCATTAATGTTGTTGCCTGTAAAAATGATTTATACTTACATAGTATGTCATAGAGTTTATAAAAATTTGTTTTTATATTTTAAACAAATATAAAAACACTGGAAACATAAATATTGAATTGAAAAAGCGATGGCATACCTCTACAATTATTTCTAAGAAATCATTTGAGCTGATTTAGAATGATTACCAATTGTGCAGTTTAATTTTAGATCCAAAAACGTGAAAATCCGAGAGAAATGTAAGACCTTCCTTCCTTCTTTCTTCTTCACCTGTAAGATCTTCCTTCAGAGACGCAGTCGGCCACATATGGTAAGAAATTCCATAGGAGGCCGACCCTATGAAGAAAATGACCGTTCAATAAACTTTAATATTTTATGTTGTTTAATTAATAAAATCCTATTTATGAATATAAATATTTTTTATGTATTTTCTTCACCATTTCTGGAGGCCGCGGTAGCCTAGTGGTCGAGGTATCGGATCGTGGCTGGCTTGTCACGAGTTCGAACCCAGTACCACTAAAGACCCGCCGTGTAAGGGAGCGATTCACGTTAAATCTGTCGAGAGTGAAAACGTCCTCCCGTTGATGTGCTGTGGTAGTTAGGAGAGAGGGTGCCACCTCAGGTGTCTTCCTCGTCACTTGACCATGGTTCAAAATGACGAGGTCCGTCGCCAAAAGCCCTTGTGTAGCTGAACAGTGCGACGCGTTAATGTTCTTTCATTCCCCATTTCTGGAGTTGTCATCTCTTTTGGTCAACCACTGCGATGCTCGTAAGGCCTCGTTTCAACTCTGCTACTCAATATTTTACTGATGGAAACGAACTTACCCAGAGTAGAATCTTTATATATTGATGGCTGCCAAACAAATACTAAATAACGTGGCGTCTTCACACTTGAAACATATGCTTTATAGCAGAGGTTCCCAAACATTTTTACCTCATGCCATGCCTCGTACCCTTGCCATGTTTTTTGGTTTGGGATAGACCCCTGCTTACCTAATATTTAATTTTTACAAATTTATCAAATCTCTTTTTAACAGCTCTTGTATAGAGCTACTTACTTTAAAACAATTAAATTACTCACTATATTGAAGTATAGTAGTATTTAAAACTTAAACTAATTAACTAATATGTGCTTCTTAAGATTTAATTAATGCATAAAGTAACTCACACACAAAAACAAACAAATGCTTTTAATGAGAGAGTTGAATCTGGTGCTTCAATAGCAAATTTTCAAGTTTTACTCTAAATCTAGTTTGTTAGTAATGATCATTTTTTCCCTTTCTTTTCTTTTGGAGATAGGCAACCGTGCAGAAACTCCTCACTAAGAAAAGCAATTAAAAACTTTCTCATGGTATTCCATAACAGGTATGTCTTTTTAAAGACAAAATTGCTTGTGTATCCGTTTCCAAACTGTACTTTAAGATCTTCGTTAATGCCTTTTCCAATCCGTTCCTATTTTAATGTGAATTTTTTTTTTTGTGACCATATGAATTGATTGTGACTATGGTAATACAAACCATAGTCAAATAATTTTCAAACCTAGTTTCAAAATCTGAATAAATGGCATTATTCTGGACAGGGCCGGCTCTAGAAATTTTGCCGCCCCAGACAAAAATGAAGAATGTTTGAGGAAGGTCAAAATTTAAATACGAATCCGAATATTCCAATTTTCTTAAAATCAGAAAATAATTTCCAGAGTTGAAATCCAATTAAATTAAAAGAAATAATAATGAAAAAGTTCACAATTAAAAAAAGTATTCTAGGTATAAGCAAGACAAGAAACGGAGAGATTATAATTAAAACAAATAATTGCGAGACCGCCAAAGAAAAATTAAAAATTAAAGAAATTAATGGAGTAAAAATAAGTACAAGATTGTCCCTTATTGGCATAACCAGTAGTTACATATTACAAGGAATAGACACAGAATATAAAATAGATGACATAAAATTGGAATAGGAAAATAGCAATTATCAAATATTTGATATTCAATGTTTTATCAAAAAAAACGGAATCTGGATTCAAACCAATCAAAACAATTAAAGTTACCCAAATTGGATGCAGTATTAACGAAAGAGTTCCAATAGGATTTGATATGTTTAAAAGTAACATTTACTTTGAAAAACCTAAAAAATGCACAAATTGTTGGAAATTCGAGCACTTTCAAAAATTCTGCCGAAGCTCAATAAAATGCCGAATATGTTCATTAAACCACCCTGAAAATGAGTGTAAAGAAACTGAAATCAAAAAATGTAGCTCTTGTGAAGAAGCGCATTAAGCCAACTCTAAAATTTGCAAAAAATATCAAGACGAAGTTGAAATCTTAAGAATTAAAGTACAGCAACAAATCTCGAGAAACGAAGCAATTGAGAAATTCCAAAAGACAAGAAAAACATCATACTCAACCAAAACATACAATAATCAAACAGAGAAAATAGAAAATCTTGAAAAAAATATTTCAAAATTAGAATTGAAATTTGAAGAAAACAATAGCATGTTTGAAAAGGAATTAGAACAAATAATACAGCATTTCACGACATAACTAAATACCGTAGTAGCACAAATAAATTTGAGTTTTTCTTCCTTAATGAATACCATGGAATCCACCTTGAAAAAAGTTGCATCCAATATAACAATTCCAAAAGATGATTATCTAATACACTGGTGTGCAAAACTTAAGCAACAATGTAAAAATTTAGCAGATAGCCATGAAATTGCAGAAAAGGAGGTCTGGACATCAGTAGAGGGAACACGTAAGTCAGTAGAAACGTCATGCGTATGCAAATATCAGGAACAAAACGTCAGAAACGATGTGAGCGTACGCAAAACGCGTGATGTCGGCGCGCGCTGCTCAACAGTAGAATGAAATGAAGGACGGAGACACAATTCACCATATTCTCTGCAAGTGCCAGTGAGTCAGTTCGTGAAATATGGCTAGAAGAAATCACCTGGACGACTTCACACGTGGAAGAATGATGGGAAAAAGCGGAGGGGCGTACTGCACCAGTGCAGCTCACGTTCGGAAATAAACAAAATTTTTTCGCGCGCTTGGCAAGCGTTAAAACCCGGCAGCTGGAAGGTTTGGTGTGCCGCCCGAGGCCCTGCGGGGATGACCATATATCACCTGCAGGCAAAAAAAGTTAGCAGCAGTCAGAAAGCGCCTTTTCCCCAGAAACTCTGTCAGCAACAGGCGACGGGCGGTTTCTGTAACGCCTTCAAAGGGGGCCTGTTCACCCAACCGAACCCCGCCTCCGTTAAAAAATCCCCTGCCACCGTTTACAGTGGAACAGAGACAAAAACGGGACAACTGATCAATGGGTTTTCCCTTTTCGGAAGAGAGTTTCAGTACCAGAAGCGATTCTCAACGCGTTTGTTTGGAAGAGATCGGGACCCGGTTTTACCCCAAAATCAAGGAAAACATCCTTACGGTGGCCCCTGGGTTTTTGTCGGGTTGGCTTTTTGCTGAAGGGCGGAAACAAAAAGGGGTCTGTAACCGGGGATCCTATTGTGGGGGGTACTTCTTCCCCATCTGTTTCCGGGCCCTTGGAACCTTTTTTATGGAGACCCCCGCCACATCGCACCTTGCTGTTGAGAAGTCCCAAAGTGAAATATCATGGGATTCCAGCATGCCCCCCAGATTTAAATCCCACCCAACATGTGTGGGAGGGTTTTTGTGAACATTGCCAAGAATCATCGGGTACAACCAACAACTAAAACAGATGTTGATTGGGAATAGGCACTTATTTTAAGAAATTTGCACCAGCTGGTTCAGTATGCGGAGCGGTAAAAGAACCTTTTGGTGGGGAAGGCATATCCTTTTAAAGGAACATCTGCTTGTTGTTCTTCCTGTTGGATAGACAATCATGGTCATGATACTATGCGTTCAATAAAGCTTTTTTTTTTTTGACCATACCGTAGGGTTGTTTTCCCTTTTTTTTTCACCCGCCGATCCTTTCTTTTACGTACATAATACTCTCCTCATTTAAAAATTTTCATGTCTCTCAGATGTTTTTTCGTGGTTGGGGAATAAACCCACCTGTTTTGGCACACCAGTGTAAATAAAAAAACGAATGAAAAGAAAAAAGACTCAAAAAAATATCAGAAAAAGGGGCATTAGAAAGTATGGTAGAACAAAAAAAAAAATCTTAAATATACAAATCTTCTTATATTCTCCAAAAAAATTCAATATTAAATTTTTTTTTCTGGACTTTTTAACTAATTCGTAGTATTATCCCTTTTTTTTTCCCCTTTTAAATTATGAATATAATCCAATGCAACGAAAGTGAAAAAAAAACAAGGGGTAGATATTCTTTTCCCTTCAAATTTTAAAAAAGCAAGCATTTTAATAAAAAAACTTTTACATAAAAATGATATTGTCAAAATTCCACACACACACAAAAATATTTCCGAATTGATCAAGAAATCAAAAGGAGGAGGATTAATGATAGTTTTAAGCAAAGATATTATGCAGAAAAAATATTCTCAGAAAAGTGAAGACTTAAAATTTCAAAAAAAGTTCAGATAGATACAATTCCTATCACAATTTTAATATAAAATACCACCGGGAAACTTTAAAGACGTCAATTTATCAAAAAAATCATATATTGATAATCAAGTTTGATAGGGAGATTTCAAACGCATCTCGGATGGGGGGATAAAAAAATTCCCAATGCTTCGGGAAAAAGATTTTTTTGGTTATTAAAAATGACAAATTTATTAAACGATAAAGGCCCAAACTTTTTCCCCCCATTCATCGGGGAATTTTATTTTTAAAGACTTTTTTTAGCATCTAAAAATTTTAAAATTTACATTTTTGCCCACAAATACCGATAATTTTGGAAGTAAATTTTCCCTTTTTTAATTACAAAAGAAAAAAAGCTAAGCAAAAATTTTAAACAAAACAAATTGGAATAAATTTATAAATATCATTCAAAAAAAAGAAATTAAAATAAAAACGTAAATATAAATATAATAGAAGAAATAAAAAGCTCAAATTTTTCCAAGAACCAAAAAAACCAGATCGTTAAGAGCTCCATGGGGGGGTCAGCAGCATGCGGACTTTTAAGAAAAAAAAAAAACTCCTTAAAAAAGCAAGAAAAAACTTTAGGGGAAGACGATAAAATATAAAAAGGAAGCAAAACAAAACGAACAATCAAAGACTGTAAAAAAAATTTTTGGGCCCGACATGTGAAAATCTCTTCCCCTAAACTTTTTTTTTAAAATAATGAATAATAAAAAATAGAACAAACCCGAACTATTCTTCAAATATAATTGAGAATAACAGAACATACTAAGAAAACAAATTTAAGAGTTTCAAATATTACCCAAACAAAACAAATAGTATTCCAAATATCTATATTCGGGCTGGTCTCGATATTAATAAACCCTTCTTTAAAAAATTAGAAATAGAATATCTCATCAAAGAACAGCAGTCAGGGGATGAAAATTTTAAAAATTAACCATCTCCCCCTCAAAGCAAAAATCTTCCTGAATTCCTTTAAACAGTTTCTTTGCCAAATTTAAAAAATTGGGCAAAAAAATTTCATAAAAACCCCCAAAATCCCCAAGGAAATTTTTCCATACCGCCATCTCTTTCTTCAGTTTTGGAAAATTGAAAAAATGATTCTTTTCATAGGTTTGATTTCAGTTTTTTAAAATAAAATTTTTTATGTTTCATCATGGTTTTACCCTCAAAAAAGCATTAATACATTACTTCAATTTCAAATGATATTATACTGGCTGAGAACGCAAAAAGGGAAAATTTTATTTTTTAAGGGTAATATTAAAACATATACTTTTAGTGTGGCCAATGGCCTTGTTTCAAATTAAAAAAAATTGGATATCGGGGAAAATAGATGGGTCAAAAATCTTACATCAGAGAACAATACAAATTAAATGGGGGAAAAATTTTTTCCCAAAAACATTAAAAAAATTTTGTGCCCCAAGGCTCAAACTTATGTCCTTTTTTTTATTTTTTTATAGGGGATATATTTGAAATTCAAACGACCCATCTTCTGTTTTGCGGATAATTTTTATACAATAGCTCAAAAGGAATAAAAAAATAGGCAAAATACAAAAATCTTTTTAAAAAATATTTCAGTCTGGGGGAAAATGGGAAATTTTCCATCTCCGAAAAAGCAGCTTAATCAACTTTTCCCGAAAAAAAAAGCACAATACCCCCATTACTTAAAATATGCGACAAATATTCCAAATAAAGAATCTTTAAAAACCTGGGTAAAACTTCACCCCAATATCACCTGAAAAAAAACAAAACATTACCTACGCAGAAAGGATTCAAATATTTAAATGCCATTAAATTTTCTTCTCCCAAAAAAGAACAAAATCGATCATCTATTAAATATTATCAATCCACAAATCGTTCTTCTTTTGACTATGGAAATCAACTTTTTTTCCCTTTTTTAAATACCAACAGACAAAATTAGAACCAATTTATAATGCTGCCCCCAGCCCTAAGGGCACCCCAAAATACACCCATTAGATTTATTAAGAAGCCGAATGGAAGTATTGAAAACCCCTAATTTCCTTTAAAATTTATAACTAAACAAATAGCATTAAAAGCTGGTCCCCCAACCAGAGTTATTTTGGGATATAAATAATATTTTTTTAAAAAATAGGAAAAAAAAAGATCAGATTTTTTAAAAACAATCAATGCTTCAAAAACTTTGTATATCAAAATGGATATTCCTAGTGGATCCTCCTCCTCCAATCTTAAAATCACAAAATAAAAATCATACTCATGAAACCATTTTTAAAAAAAAGGTTTTCAGATGTCATAATACAAAATATGTTTTATTTCATTCAATCAAATTTTGTAACAATATCTAAAAGCAACAGATGGTTCAAAAATTTTTTAAACAAAAGTCAATAGGTTTAACCCCAAAAAAAAATTTCAAAAAATTTTTTGAAATAATTTCAAATTACAGCCGAACATAGCCATAGACTGGTTAAAAAGGGACTGAAACAAAAACTATGCATTCTAACGGACGCTTATCGTTCTAAAAAAACCAAAAAAATGAATAAAAATCAAATACGATAATATTAAATTTAAAATTTAATACATGGTCCCCCTAAAAGTCAACCCCATTTGGTCCAGCTCACGGAATAAAAAATTTGGAAAAGGGTTTATAAAATTAGCTAAAAAACCGCTCCAGAACGTGGGAAAATTATTATTAGGGGGGAAAACCCCAAAATATTTCAGAAACAAAACAAAAAAAAAAGATGAAATATGGAAAAAAAAAAAACATAAAATTTTTTTTATAATTTCATCTTGAAAAGTGGGAAAAACGGGGAGCAAAAAAATAGTACAAGTCTTAATCAAAAGTTGCGAGTAAAATTTTACCCTTAAATGATATTTATTTCCCTTTTTTTTAAAAAACAGATTTCCTTTTTTGAATTGTCAAGTACCAAAAAGGAATATTTTTATTTTAAAACCAAAAAAAATCGGAAAAAAAATTTTATTTCCAGCCACTGAGAAGGCTTTTTCCTTTTTCAATAGCGAAATGTGAAACAAAGAGCAAATTCAAAATTGAAGTTTTCATCGCAAAAAAATTCTAAAATTGAATTAATAGATTTTCAATACTCTACTTTTATTTTTTAAAAAACCAAAGGGGATGTTAAAAACTACTGATGACAGTGCAATACCCGTAAACAACTTAAACTAAGATTTTCTAATCCACAATATATCGGGCTTTCCAAGTTCCATTTTTCATCACTGTTGCTGGGGTGTGTTAAGAGTAAATGGAGGAAAAAAAATATTTTTCACAATTGAGTAATTTCAATTGGAAGTGTAAAAATCATTTCATTGAATTAAAAAAACTCCTTTTAAGGGGTATATAATCCCTTTAAATTTAAAATAGTAATTCACACCCTATTGGTTTTTTTATTTCACACTTAATTTTAAAATATTAAATATTCTAAAATAGCTAGGTTTCCAAAATATAAATAATATTTTAAAAAAATATTTTGATTTTAATTTTTTCCATAGCAAAAATGAAAAGTATTTTTCAAATTCGGTCTAAATGCCGCCCCGGACATGGGTACGGTTTGTCCGGCCCTAGAGCCGCGCCCCGGTTCTGGAAAGAAACGCTGAAATATTTCTTGTTTTAATAAAATTTATGCTGTCTTTAATGCAAATTAATCTCACTAAATTTAGTAAATAAATCTGTTATATAAATGGGTAAAATCTGGTTTCCATTTGATTAAATTTTCTTTTAAAATTAAGGTATCCGACTACGTTCGGAACCGTGATTTTAAAAAAGCGCATAAATGGATAATTTTCATGATATTTAGTGTCACTCAGATTAAAATACATGCATAAAATTGTTTTAAGGACACATTTCGACGAAAAAAAATTATTTAAATACAATATTCTGGCATAAAATTAACTTAGAATAATCTTTTTCAAAATTTCTCCTTCTGTGAAAAATTTTTTCTAATAATAAAAATTATTTTGCCTGTATACCCAAATGAACCTGTATCAGAGGCTCAACTAGGATCTTTGAAAAATTCACATTATTTTTCAAAGTTACCACCAATTGAAAATATATATAATTATCGCTTTTTTTCCCTAAAATTCTCCCCTCTGTTTGTCGTAAAAATATGGATAAACCCACTTCTATGTTATATATTTCAAAATTCTGATTGAGCCTCTGAAAGAGAGGTCTGAGCTATACGGAGCAAATATTATTATAATAAACATTTTCCTGGAGAACATTTTGAAAAAGGATTATTCTTTAATTGAAAAAATATTTATTTAACAATTTTTTCAAAATGTCCAAAATAATTTTATGCATGTATTATCTGGAACACTAATATCATAAAAAATTATCCTTTTATGCTTTAAACCCGGTTAACGTAGTCGGATACCTTAAAGTGAGTATCTGGTAAAATGACAGCCGCTATAAAAGACCCCCGTTTACACCTCATGGACCCCAAATTATTTTTTCGCCAACGTGGACCCCTTGAAGGTCGTCATAGACCCCTGAGGGTCCATATTATAGACCACTTTGGGAATCACTACATTTATAGATTGCGTACTTTCTAATATGATTCAAACAACTACTGCCATCTCTCGGTCAGGCCGGGTACTTCTGGGACCACGCTCCTATAAATCCAAGATAGTAAAAGTATTTCCAAGCAATTATGTGATCAAAATTTGTATATTCTAATAAATAAAAAAAAATGGTAAGTATTGTGTAAACCTTTTTTTTTTTTTTTGTCTTGCAGTTTTTAAGTTCAGTTAAATAACGATTATTTTAAGCCAGAGTGAAACACATACATAGTGAAAAATGGTAATCTAAACAAGTTATTTAATAGGTATTCTCTCTCTTTGGCAAGATAAATTACACAGAAAAACAAAGGCTTATTCAGAGTTCTTAGTTAACATAAATAAATTAATATTTTGTAAAAAAAAGCAATAATTAAAAACAATAAAAAAAATTTCAAAATTTAAGTGACTTCATTATGAATACCACTTTCAATATTTATTAACAAAGTTTTCTCTATTTTCAACTGAAAAGAAAGGATGCCCCCAAATATAAGCGAATATTGCATTGTTTATCCCAGAATGAAAACTATCGACAAAAATAAAAAGAGTGTGTGTGCTTATCACCACACGATAGAACTTCAAATTTTATAATGTTATTTCAGTGATTAGTTAGGTGAATAAAAAACAAGGGGATATTATATTAGTATTATCATACAAAATTATATATATTTGTTTATATGTCTGTACTCATAAAGTAATATTTTTTGCTAAATATACATATTTGTGAATTAAGTGTAATCTAAGAAGGAAACAATAGGTTTATGGTAGCTGAAATAGGTTATAAATGCTTAAAATTCAAAATTATTTAAATATTATTTATTTTAATAATAATTATTTTTTATTAAAATTATTTAATTATTATTTATTTATTTTATTTTATTTTTTTTTTGGTGACATTAGAGTCTCGAAGGGTTGCAAAATTCCCCCCCTCTGAAACGTCACGAAACGTAGTTCCCCCTGCCTCAACTCCGCTAAAAGGAAGTTCCCGTCTTTGCGGTCTAAGGTTGCCCCCCTCGCCACCTTTGTACGAAAATGAATGTGTGACGGGATTCTTTCTAATCCTAATGAAACATGTAACATTTTTAGAAAATAGGCTAAAATAATAGGAGAAAGAATTTCTACGTAAATATTTAACTAAAAAAGTAGTGAAAGGACAAATTTTTATAGAACTAAATGTAAATAGTATAATAATTATTTTAGCAATACTGCATTGAATTTAAGAATAAAAATCTATTTTTGTAAGAGATTCAAAATAGTAATGAACAAATTGTTTTATTTATCATTATTATCACATTAAGCCTAAAAGAAAACATTTAAACAAATGAACATCAACTTTTAAAGAAATAAAATTTTAAATATAATGAAATCCTTGCACATTGAATAAATTAAATATAAAAGTTAACTTCCGCGCACTTGATATATATAAAAGTACACAACGACCAAAGTAATCATTGTCGGCAAGATGATTGTGATAAAAATCTTAAAATTTCCCTTTTTAATTCAAATTCTCTCTTGCCCAATGATACCCCCTAACAATTTCTAAAAACTTATTGAAACAATCCACTCCCTTCTGTTTGCACTATTTCCTAAGCATATATACAGTCAAATGATGACCGAACATATATACAGCCATAGATAGAAACACTGGCGTAGCTAGCTCTCTCTCATATCAAAATTCCTTCGGGGCCCGTTTTTAGATATGAGATCCCTGTTAGAAGGACTGTAGTTACTCCGGGGGGGCTCACTTGGCTGATACGGTTTGATATGGGGGTGCTAGCCCTGGTTGAAAAAAAGTTACAAGATTTAAAGGTATATAAAATAACAAGGTTTTAAAATTTTAAATTCACCTCTTTAAATTAAAAATAATAATGTAAATTGTTAGTCAACCTAATAAAAACTGAAAAATTTTACAAAAAAAAAAAAGATGTTAAAAAAAAATAATATAGAAAAAAGGCAATAAAATAAAAAAGGGAATATATGACCAATAATGACAGAATTAAACAATTTAAGTAATTTATCAGAAATTTAAAAAAAATATTAATAAATAATGGAAAAAAAGGGGTAATAATAATAGATGAATTGAAATACAACCAATAATGAAATAATATTAAACAATCAATAACTAAAAATAAATTTTAATAGATATAATTAATAAAATATTAAAAAAATAAATTTGTGACATGGTCGATCTTCGTGACCATTTGGGGGTTTCAGGGTTGAGGTGGATTCTCGAAATGATGAAAATTTTAAATTCTTAATATGACTTTTTTAAAGAATTTAACAAATTATTAGATATGAACAAACATATTATGAGAATAAACCAAAAAACCTTCTGAATTAACACGATCGCGAAATTTTCAAAATAAAATTATATTATATCCCCTTTCTCTCAATCTCTCAATAATATATTGCGTTCAGTATAATTTTCCCCTCCGGGGGTTTTTTTCAACGCCCAACCCACTTTGGATATTTCTTGGGCTGGGTATGGGTAACCTTGGTTGAAGGGCTGGGGTGTTTACCCAAAGGTCACAACACTTCTACTTCTCTGAATAAACTTTTTTAAATTTGCCATCCCGCTCACTAAAATTTTATCCTTTTAAAGGTTATTTATTTGCATCCCTTCGTTTCATTTTTGGTTTGGGGGGAAAAGTTTTCCCCATTAATCTGGCCGTAAAAGAACACAGGGTTATGTTAAAAAAGGACGCGGGAACCCCCCAAAACAAAACGTGATTTATTCAAGGCTCCTCTTGCCCCTTTAAAAAATTACGTCCCAAATTTTTATTTCTGAATCTCCTCACTTTCAAATTTTTTTATTTAAATTTTTAACCTTAAACCCTCATTTTAACCCCTATAATTTACAATATTTAACTTAACTTTTAATTTTCATTATTCATCAAAAATTAAATTTAATTTTCCCATTTTTAATTTAAATGTGACAGACAAACAATAAATTTTACTCCATTTGGGCCCAAACATTAAAAATTTTTGATTTTAATCATGGTATATTCTCCTTTTGCACATGTACTTAACTCTATATATATTTCAGTTTTAAATATCTAAAAATTTTTATACACTTAATTTTTTTATGTCCATTCCTTCCTGGGTACATACACCCAAAATTCCCATCAGAGCCTGTTTATGAGTTTGGGAGCTGGTTTTACTTCTCCAAGTTGAGGCTAAAAAAGTACTTGGGGGTTTTCCCCCTTAAAAAAAAATCTTTAAGTTACTTTCAAAATCTATTTTACATAATACCAGAAAATTTCAAATTTTTTATGCATTATATATCATTTTAATTTAAACCTTTTTGTCCATCCCGCATCTGGTTCCGTCAAACTCCCAATGAGCCGCGCACCCCTTTAATATTATTGTTGTCCCCGACTACGCCGGCCCTGCCATGCACCTTGTATGGAACAATACAACAACATATATATATATATATATACACTATAAAATTACAAACATTTTTCAATAAATATTAAAACAAAAAACCCAAAGGAATTGTCCATCTCAGAAGTCATACATCGAAGTAAAAAAATGCGTAATTACAATTTTTTTCTCCATCAATTGAGAAAAAAATTTTTAAAAAATCAAAGTTCAAAAAAAAATAAAATATATATACACTCATTGAGTGTCAACTTTTGCTTGTTATAACCAAAAAACCCCGAGATTTCCTTTTTAATAATTTTTCCGACCACTTGTTAAAAAGAAAATAAAAAAACAATACAACCTGATTTTCTGGTCGCTCCCACCAACTTCCATGGAAAAGGTGCTATCACTGTTCCACCTTTCTCATTCCTCGTTCTTTCTCCTTTATTTGCTGATGTTTTTTCTCCTCTTCCTATTCTCGGTTGTCGTTCCCATTGGCCGGTGGGGGTCCCCCTGATCTTTTTTCTGGCGGGTCGCAGGCGTACTCCCTTCTATCTTGAACTCAGCTCTTCCACCCTGTTTTTCCCCTACTTATAAAAATTTTACTGGATGACAATGGTCTTTTATTAATGTTATTGGGTCTACATTTCGCCACTTCTCTGTGTCCCTTGACCCCGATCCATACGCCCTTTAACCTTTATCTGTACGTTTTTTTTCGTTCTTTTCTTATTATAAAAAAAGGAGTTTGGCAGTGATTTGATAAGTGATCCCATTTATCGGCTCTACCCGTTTTTTTCCCCACATTGCTTTGAGATTTTTCCTTTTTTAACTCACGTTTTCCCAATGACCCTTTCTTCTTCCCATATTGCGACTCATTTGATTTTTGATGTACTTTTTTCCAACCCTCTTTCCCTGACGTGAAAAAGCGATATATGGTTCCTTATGACATTATTCTTCTTGATTAAATTGAGGGTTTAAATTTTTTCCTGACCCCATATTACAATATTATTTTATTTCCTTCAAAAACCCCAAGGACCTTCAAATTTTGTTTAAATTTGGGCAGATTTTATTGCTGCTGAACTTAAAGGGTGTGTCTCTAATAAGACGTCATCTACCTTAATTTGTACATCCCGCCTTGTCTATTATAATATCTTTCCCATCTTTCATCTTCTTTTATTTTTTAGTCTAGCTTCATGAAATAATTTCTCTTTTTTTACTCAAATTATTCCGTTCAAAAACCATTACTAATTTTTGAAATGGGGTAATCAACTTTTCCCCCCAAAAAAAATTCCGCGGGGGTTTTTCCCCCGTCGTTTCATTCACTGCCGTACGAATAGCGTAACAAACTCACGTAAATTGGTCCCAAGTATCGTGTTGATCTTAAATAATTTGAATCATTTGCATTAGATCGCGATTTACTCTTTCTGCCCTATTTGCTTGGGTCTATTGAAAAGCTTCACATCCCTTATGCCTTTTTTTCATTAAATGTTCAAAAAAATTTGGGATATAAATTGGGCCGTTATCACTTATTAATTTTTTTGGGAGCCCCAAAAACGCGATTTAAAAATTAAAAAAAAGTACCTATTATACGAGCCGAGGTTTTTTAAAAAAATTTTTTCAGCCCATTTGCAAATGATGGGTATACTAAAATATCGATTACGTCTCACCCCGATATAGGATACGGCCTAATAAATATAACGTAACTATCTCATTTGGATAATTTAAACAATCGGATTTAATCGACCAGCTGGTAACGCGTTTTATAATTATTAACTTTTAAAAATGGCTTGGCATATTTATCAATAAATTTTCATATACGGGACAAAAAACCTCCCATTTTTTGATAAGTTTTTCTGCCTAGATGCCTGCGATAGGGCCCGTCGTGAAATTTGCGTAGGATTTCTGTTTTAAAAACTTTGGGAAATTATACACGCATTTCACCTGGTGCGTGTTTTGCAAAAAAAAAACCTTCATTTGAGGGAAATCGCGGGGCCAATTACATATCATGCTTTAAAAGAGTTATCTTCCGGGGTTTTTAAAAATCTGTAGATATGACTTGTTCTGGGTCATTCTTTTTTCTCTGTTTTAACTGTTCTCGCGACCAGACTAATCTCGATTTTTCCAATTACTTTTTTTTCCCCTTATACTTTTCCTGGGGGTTTTGGGGTAAAATTCCGCCGCCGCATTTTGAGTTCAGGTCTATTTCCCCCTTTTATATTAAATTCCCTTTTGGTGCCCATCTGATCATCCTACTGACAAATTTTTTTTCCCTGCGTTAAACATGTTAAGGCAGCGTGATCTGTAATAACTTTATGGCATCGTCCCAAATATTTGGAATTTGTTTAACGCCCATACATTGCAAACCTTTCGGTTTTCCCTATAACCTCTCTGCGTTGTTCGGGCGTGAACAAATATAAAGGGCTTTGTTCCCGATTGAGCACCCCCCCAAACCTATTTAACTGGCATCAAAAAAGAAGGGGGTTTTTAAACTCCGGCAATTTTAAAACTGGCGCCTTTGTTTGGCCCCCGCCGTGTCGAATGCCTTCTGCGCATCAGGGGCCAGACGAATTTTTTTTAATTTTTGTTTAAGATTATAAAGGGGCTCCAAAAAATCGCAATTTTTAATAAATTTCCCCTGGGACCCCAAAAGGACACCTCCTTTGAGTTCCGTGGGGTTTCATCTCTAGTATGGCTCGAACCTTTTTCTCATCCCTTTTGATTCCTTTCTTTCTAATAATTAATCCTAAATACTTCAATTTTTACACCCCAAATTTCATTTAGCTTTATTTAATGTTAATCCGCATCTTGCCCCAAAGAAAAAATTTCCAAATGCTCAACATGGTGAGTGAGATGGGGATGTGATAAGACATCATCCTTAGACACTCACAAACTTCCCCATCACCGGTTTCAAAGGTCAATTGCCTTTTTTAAAATTTCGAGCTTCTCCTGTAAACCCGGGATCCCCGGGCAAAATCCCTTTTTCACGAATGGGCTTAAAAATATCACTGGGGGTTTCTGCCATTTGAAAAACCCACTTCAGTTAAAAAAATGACATTATTGTCGTATGATATACGTTATTAAATCATCTTTAACGGTAAAGGGTATCGCGGTCAGTGATCAATTTAGTTTCCCATAGTCTGCAAAAACTATATGCTTCGGATTATCCGGTGGTAACCCATTATTTTTCTTACATAACACAACCGGGACGCGCGGGGATTGGTGGAAAATTCGTTTCTTCTCGTAACATTTTTTTTTTGAAAAAAATTTTTCCTTTTTTCCCGGTCATACTTGCGGGCCCGAAACTACTGGGGGTTATCTCCGCAAATTTTATGGTATAAAACAAGTAAGACCTGGTTTTTGACAAAAACCCCAAAACTACTAAACAAATTTTTAATTCCCGTTTTTTTTTATCCTCCCTTTTTTTAACAAATCTATTTCAAATTTTCCCTTCAACTGGGGTTCAACCACCCTTTTATCTGGGAAACGGGGTCTTTAACATTTTCGATCAAAGTCTAAAAAAATCTTTATCCCTTATAAAATCAACACCAAGAAATGGTATTTCAAAATCCCTCAACATGAAACAACAAAAGGTTTTTTTTTTCCTGAACGACTAATCAATTCTCAATTCCCATATTTGGCATTTGTCCCCGTGTGAAACATGCCTCCCCGATTTTTTTTCTTGTTTATAAAAAAAATTTTTTTATATTTCTTCCGATATAAAAGATTTTCTCTCCCCTGTCCCGGCCAAAAAAAGTGTTATTTAATAAAATAGGGGGAAAATAAAGGGGGAAACTCCGGGTGATATACATTTTGGAGAAAATTTTGGTATATCCTGCCGATTCCTTTTAATTATGAACTTTTAACTTTCAAAACATTCAATCGTCCCCCTTTGCATCCTATCGCCTCGACTAAAATTCTCCTGAACCCTATTTCGCGGTCCTCTCTATTAAAAATTTTCGTCTTCTTTTCGAAATTGGTATCCCCTTTTTTGGGAAACTCCGATCATCATTCAAAACTATTCCTACTCTCAATCACCTATTCTTTTACGGCCATTCTCATAAGTACCTTGAATCATTTCGCCATTTTTGGCCCCACGCCCAACCACAGAATTTTCTCCAGTTTCAGCGATTATCATCAAAAAATTTGAGATCCCAAAGCGCGTTTTGACTCCGTCTTTCCACAAACACTATTCTGCGAACCCCTTTTTTTATTTGTAAAAATACCTCTCTTCAAATTTTCTAAATTTCTAAAATTTATTTTCCCGGGTTCCCGGGCTTCCCCAAATCCTGGGCTTGTGGTTCGAGTCTAACAAAAAAGTGATCAACCCAATTTCCCGCGCATCCTTAGTGTTCAAACGAAATTTTTAAATAAATCGAAAAAAAAAAAACTTTGGTTCCTGATTTTTTCCCGCTGGGAGAAAAACCTCGCTTCTAACTCTTTCTTATTTTTTATTTGGGGGAAAACTTTTCTCCCGAGCTGCGCAAACGTGGCTGTATCCCCACTAACACTGATCCAAATATTGAGTCCAATCTTGAGCCCCTTCCCTGAGATGACTTTTTTAAATAAGAATAAGTTCGGGGTTTCAAGAACTGTATTTGATTCATTCCCCCAAAAATCGCATTCTCAGACCCGGGAAAAAACAAGGTAATATACCAAATTTCCCGCATTACCAACCCAGAATTATAAATGCTCCAAAATTTTTTGGGCATAGCCATCTGTTGATAATTTTTCTTGGGGGTTCCGCGTAAATTAGAGTTTGGGATTCTCAAAAGTAGACTTTAAATTCTTAATAGGACTTTAAAGTTTTCTTAAATTTCTTTGATATCGAACAAACTTATATTAAGTAGAATAAACCAAAACACGTAGTCTGAATTAACAAATCGCCAATTAGATCACTTATCAATATAATTTTAAAACCACTACCCCAATCTCAATAATATATTCGCGTTCGAATATAATCTTCCTATCTTGGTTGAATACTCAAACAATACCTCTGGATATTTATCAGCTTGCGTACAAAAAAACCTTGGTTTAATGGGTGTTTGTCTTGATTCTAGTTAAGCCGTCCGTCAACACTTCATCTTCTCGAAGAACTTTTTTAAATTGCCATCCCCCCATAAAACTTCTATCCTTTTAAAGGTTATCTTATTTGCATCTAGCCTTCGTTTCACTTCTTGGATTTGGGTTGGAAAAGATTTGCCATTAATCGTGGCCATCAAAGAACACAGAGGTTATGTTAGAGAAAGGACGCGTGAGATGTCACAAATTAATAAATATATAATATCACAAGTATAATATTAAATAAATATATATTATTTAATAAATATTATTAATAAATAAATAATGTTTATAAATATTAAGAAATAATAGGAAATATAGAGCAGTGAATTTTGTCCGAAAATATCTATGTCTAAATAATTGAAAATCAAGAAGAAAAAGAAGAATGTTAGAGATAGAAACTAAAATTGTTCTAGAAAGTTCTTTTTTTAAAACAACTGCTGCTTTGATAGGAAAATCCACCATAAAACGAAAGACCGCGGAACCCGACCGGAAAACAGGGGGAATCAGGGTAACCAGATCACGTGATTTCTCTTTAGGGGTGGACAATCTTGTTGGAACAAGTTTTCCTAATACAGGCGGAAAAAGCCGAATGAGAGTTACATTCCCGAGCGTGACGTTCATTCAAGTTCACTCTCCAGAAAATCACGCCAATAGAAGTTATCACTTCAAAAAATTCTAAACATGTATAGCCAATTTCATATTTTTTCAATAATATACTATCTGACAACGAAAATGCAGCACCACGAACACGTGGGAAGAAAATGAGGAAAATCAGGTTACAGAGACACAGCATCGAACAATAAGTGATGTGTTCATTTCAATACCCTACAACAACATAGTCAGGGACGTCTTAATATTTCTTGAGGCCCTTGGCCCCTACATAAATAGAGCCTGTGACCCTTAAATGTAGACAGAACATAGCATACGTTGTCAAATACTCGTACAAATAATAACCCGAAACCAGGGATGTCTTAAGTCATCGACCGCAATGGGGGCCTCGCCTTGTTTTCAACTCAGGCCTAGGCTTATCAAAAGGGGCAGTCGGTCAAACCGGTTTGTGCAATTCTAAGTCATGTAGATTTATTTGTTTCGGGTTATTGTTTGTACAAGTTTTTAATAATGTATGTTATGTACGTTACTTTTAAGGGTCATAAGTAGGGTTTTTATTTGTGTAGGGCCCCAAAGTCTCAAGAAATCTTAAAAAGTCCCTACCTGAAACAAATAAATATGCATGACTTACAATCGCGCAAACCAGCTCGTCCGATTGCCACCTTTAGATTAAAGGAGTAATGACGGTGAATTATGGTAGGCCTATGCTTGTATATGGACAATGGTCATGACATATAGCCAGTTCATATATCGTCCGAAATTCTCAGTTTTTCGGAGAATACAACCGGAAATAACATTTGATCGCATTCGAATTATTCGAATTATGATTTTATTAAAGCTGAATCGAGAACTCTGGACGAGGCCACTATTGCAGAGGAGGCCCTGGGCCCAGTTGGCCCATGCCTTAAGACGTCCCTGAACACAGTAGGCATAAAAACCAGTTATCCAAAAGTTTTAGGTTCGTCATGGGTGGTGCAACAATTAGCAACATATTGTGGTTCAACTCAATAGCATGCATTGCGTTCGCTTTTCCGCTTTCTTATTTTTATACATACCATAAATTTCATTTCACACGCAATAAATTATTATGTAAATCGCTTGGTTTCTTTTCTTTTCAAATCATATTTTGTTCCATGTATACCAGTGTTTTCAACTAGCACTCTGGGGGCGCGAACATAATGAAAAATAAAAAGTGTTAAAAAAATTAATTTACTGGAATGAAAAAGACAAAATATAAATTTCGATATAAATGAAAAAAATACAGATTTACATTGATATGATTTATATATATCTGGTGAAAAAAAAAGGTCATCAAAAATAAAAAGATTCTACTGAACGCTCTGCTATCTTGATCCTATAACTAAATAAAAAAATATTTTGTTTGTTTTGTTGTAATCCTGTACGATGAGTATATTTTTTTTTTTTTTATTTCGTTTCTTTTAACGTAAAAATATTACTTTTGCTGGCTTCGAACTTACTTGTATGGTTATCTGCATCCCTTTTTAGAAAGTTGTAAATTATATAATTGTTGCATTTTTTTTTCACAGTGTGAAAGAGTTTTTGCTTTTGATACATGGATAAGCATATTGAGCACTTTAGCGATTAATTGGCCAAGATTTATTTTTTTACGAGTATACTGAAACATATAATACAAAAAATGTTAATTTGGGAAAACTGCTTATTTGTTACACCAATGACCTTGGACAGAGAATCCTCTAATATGACAGTCTTAATGGGAGTTAAAATGAATTGATAACATATCTCCTTTTCTTTTGTGAGTGGCAAACGTTTTTTAGAATCTTACAGGCCTACTTTAGACCGAGTTCCCGGCACGACCACTTTTCAAAAATATTTTCTTGAACATGCTGCATTTTCCTCTATGAATAACTTAGTGGTTTTAATTAGATGTTGTAATGACTGATTATGGTTTATGTAAATGTAAATGAGCAGAATATAAAAAGAATTGGTCATTCAGATCTCTGAAAGGTAATTGAAGCTGATCAAACAAGGGAAACACTTGTTGAAATAAATAATGCATATTAATCATGTTAGCGAAAGTAAATTTGGGTGAAAAGTTAGAAATAAGCATGAAACGAAAAGGAAAATTTTCAATAGTTGCTATTAAGAACTTTATCAAGAAAATATATGAAGCTATAGTGTACCGCAAAAATGCACTTCGCCCTCTCAAAAGACACACAAGCAAGGAAAAAGTCTTCAACAGGATATTTGTCGCATTATCAGTACATTAAAATTACAATAACGTGGAACAAAATGTGACAGTTTTGCTTGCTAATAACTTTCCTGTAATGTTAGCAAAAAGTGTCTGTGATTTTGTGTCCTTTATTAATGTCAATGCTACTACTTGGAACGTAATTTAGTTCAGTTTATTCGATATTTTCAAATTATGAAAGACAAAAAGAAAATCCCAGGTAAATAGGTAAGTATATTTTCTCTTAGTTAAATTATTCACTGAAATTGTGATTTTTTATCTTGTATATTGAAAATAATTATAAAAAATAAAATTAGGTGTAGCATCACTCCCCGCGACCTTGGTATCGAGTACACACCTGATCCCGGCTAAAAACATTTTGAAGTTTTCTCGCTTTAAATATTAAAAAAAAGTAACACACCAGTTATTCATATTAGAATTTTATATTTTTTTATTACTTAACATTTATTCAAATGCGACTTGCGAGGCTTAAAGTTACAGTTCATTCAAAACCGTTATAATAGAGTATCATTTCAATAAATCATTTGACATTTTTTTTGTATACATTGTCATGCACTTGGTTTTACTCTCCACAATTAAGGTTATATCAAGAATAATGTATTATCATTTTTTAAAAAAATAACTCGTGTTAAGAGTGGTACTTCAGCCAGTATACAACAAGTTTAATATTTATCAGTGACTTCATGGGCTTAGGCACCCGGTATAAAAGGAAGGCTAAAAATTAGAAATTGACACTCTCAGAGTTATTTTTGATATTTAGCTCAGATCTATATTTGTCTTCAAAGTGAAGCATCGCAGAAAATCCGGACTCACAAAGGTATGATGTTAAAATGGTAATAGTATGTACGAAATGCTTTTGTTTTCAGTGAAGAAAATCTTCAGCATCCACCTCTATCCAAAATTCAAAGAGTGATTTATTACAAAACGTTCTTAATTTCAACTCACTGGATGTGAAATTGGCGAAGATCTTCGGCAGTTGAGAGCCCTCTGAAGTATTTTGAAATGGATTCTCGTAACCCATTCGTAACTTGCTATCAATTTGCACCTCGTCTTCGTGTACTTGTTGGTGTTTTATTTTCTTCGAATGCTCGCTGCGATTTAAAAAATATAAAAATCTAAGTGATTTTGTTTTAATCCACTGCCGTAAAATACTTTTAATACCGTGAATTTACATAATTAACGTGCGTGAATTATGAAATGTACATTCAAGAGATTCAGTAGCTAATCGATTCGGCCAAGACTGACCAGAATTGTAATGAGGTACAGCATTGTTACATGTTTTGTGCATCGTCCGTGCATGCCTAGACTCACGTGAACGTTCGCGAGAATGCTAAATGTAATGGATATGATAAAGAGCAGATAGATTAGGCTATTTTTAATGACATTTGTACTTTTGAAATGGATCTTGAAGGAAATGGTAAATTCCAATTAAATATTATTTCTCAATCTGTTTCTCAATTTAAAAATTAGAGAAAAAGAAAAAATAACATAATTAACCTTATTACTTAAAAGTATATATATATATATATATATATATATATATATATATATATATATATATATATATATATATATATATATATATAATTTACTTAAAAATATAAAGTATTACTTAAAGAATAACATATATAAAAAATTTAATACTTATCTTATTAATACTGAATTAAGAACAAGCTTTCATCATATTAGCGACTTCCTATGGGCTTAGAATCTTTGCAGAGCAAAGTTTTTCAAAAGTATTTTAGAAATTGACCCTCTGAGTTCTTTTTCTATATTTAGCAGATATCTATATTTTTGTCTTCTAAACAGCTATCGCATTTGCAATATGTTCCACTTAAAAATTATGAGAAAGGAAAAAAATAACATAATAATTTATCCTATTACTTCTTAATTTTTTTTGTGTGTTTAAAAGTAACATATACAAAAAATTTAATTTGCAGCCATTAATTTGTACTTGTTTATAAAATTAAGATCGTGTATTGAAGCTTTAGCGTCAAAGCGTATTAAGTTATTGCATCTCAGTAATTTATTAATGTATAAGGGGCGCGCATAAAATTCAGGATTAAAAAGGGGGCACCAGTATTGAAAGTTTGAGAAGCTAATTGATGTATACTGTTATTGTTGTGTTCTCAAACTCGAAATAAAAATCTTTATAGCAAAGCGTTTCTCAACCAGCGCCCCCCTCCCGAGAGTGTGATAACCCCATTTAAAGGAGCATATCGCGAAAATCGAAAATAAAAAAGATTTAAAATACTATCGTAATTTAATAAAAATAATTCAGAATTTAAAATACCATCAAGTGAAATACATTCTTACATAAGAAAAAAATGAAGTATACATTCTCACACTGATATAATACACACTACTTATAAATGTATCAAAAATCCGCACAAAGTATTTCATAATTAATCTATCAATATTCAATTAAAACAAGCTTAGTAATTACTAGTGACTCTGGCTTGTCATATACAACACTTAATGTTTATATTGATAATTAGTACAGTTTATAATTAAAGTCGTATTGTATTGTGTTTTTAACATCAAAGTACATGATAATTGCATTCAATACATTTTTATTGTAAGGAGGTGTGATGAAAATTATGACTGAAATTTGAATCGCAAATATTGAAAGTTTGAGAAGCACTGCTTTATCACAATCTATATCACTCTTTTAGGCATCATGAAAATTCCTTTAGATTCTAAGCAGGATATCTATACACAAGGGCGGATGATTCAATTCCCCCTCCTCATAGACCAGCAGATTTTTAATCTTTAGCATAAAGATTTCGTCTCAGCACTTTTCATCTTTTTTTTTTTAAAAAAAAATGTAATACCCCTTATAAAAAAATTATATATTACCCCTGCTTCAGTTTACTAGTTTTATTATTAAATTATCGTGTCAATAAGATTCATAAATCCAAGCTGCTAAATATTTTGTGCAGGTTTGCTTTTTTACTCTGTGCTTGAGACATTTGCATCTCTTCAAACTTCTCCCTCATAGATTATTAAAAATTAAATATATTTACTAAAAAAAAAAAGAAAGAAACGAGTCTTACAGTAGTCGCATATGATGTGTGTAACATCTTTGACATGTTACCGTGTAAATACGCAATACTAACTTTTTCCTGAAAAATATGAAAAAAAAAAAAAAATTTAAAATGAAACTTCTTTTTAGATATGTGTGGGAAAGTATCGACGAAAACAGCAAGAATGTCACAGTCTGCTTCTTGTTCTGACGTGGGTCTGTGACACAAGTCCGCAATAAAAGTGTGATCTTCCGGGAATGTAGTCGAGTGATTGTTAGATTATAAAATTGATCTGTAGTGCCCATTCTTGCAAGTCTTCCGGTGGAAGATTTCAAAGATAAATAACCATTTTAAAGGCTGGTGGTCAGAGGAGAGTAATTGTTTGACCTTCAACGTAACCTCCTACCTCAAGGGCCCACACAACTGCAAGAGCTTTTCTTTGTGTGGTGAATACCTCTGCCCGGGGAGTGACTTGAAAGTAGTCCGCTTGCGTATTCTATTAAGTGCTCCTCGTCCTTTTCTCCTTGAGTAAAAACTGCCCGAGGGGTGCTGCCATTGGCATTCGTTCGATGACAAACGGTTTAAGTACCGTCAGCTGGCTTAAGGACAGGAGGGGACGCTGTTTTTGATTTTAGCTCTCTGAAAGTTTCTTTTTTGTTCAGAGCCCCACTTTCACATTGCATTTTTCTTTCAAGTCTGTTAGTGGTTTTGCAATTTGAAAAAAATTTAATGTATCGCCAAACCAGGAATAGGTTTGCCCAAAGTTTTTACTTGTTTAACAGAAGGGGACATATTCGCGATCACCCGTTTTTTTTGGGGATCAACTGCGATCTTAATGTAATGCCCAAATATTTCCCCTTTTTTTACAACAGAAGTTCACTTCTCTCATTTGTTTTTAATTTAAAAAAGGGAAAAGCGTTTTTGTCTAGGTCATAAAGATGTTTCTGGGGTTGGAACAATATTATGATATTATCTAGATATGCAGTGCTAGCAATTTTTAATCCTGAATGGAACTTGTCATAAACCTTTTGGAAGGTTGCAGATGCTTTGAATAAAATATACGAGTGAACTTAAAAAATACCAAAGGGCGTAAAGCAGTTTTTCTTGATACTCTGCTGCCATTTTTTAAATTTGGACCCCGAACGCAAGTCAATAGTCGACATATATGGTGTTGGCCTTTAAAAATTCACCACCCAGGAAAAAGGATAACATTGGGATGGTTTGAGCGTTCAGCTTCCGGTAGTCTTAAAGAAGCTCCCATTTGGTTTTAATAAAAACCGGGAAGGCTACGGAGATTCAATTCACTTGATCCCGCTGTAACAAGAATCAGCCTTTTCTTCAACAGCTTTTTCCGGGGGATTCATTCGGTGGGGAGGCCCGGGAAGAGGGGGATTTTTTTCAGTGTTGATTATGTTCAAAAATGGGGCCCCCCTATAAAATAGAGTGATGATTTTTAAGTAAGCTGTTAGTTCCACCTGGAACCAAGATTTTGTCGTTCATTTTCCCCTTATTGACAGTTATTTGTCGCCACGGGCAGTACTTAACGGGGAAAAAGGTTACTTTCTTTTGGGAAAAAAAAAGTCAACAGTTCTTTGGGAAATTAATATTCCACTTCCAAAAAAGTCAACTCAAGAAGAGTAGTTTTTTTTGGCATCGGCAATTTTAAAAGGGGTTTTAAACGTCTCCGTAGATGGTTTTGAAATGAGAAATTTTTTGAAAACATTCATCAGAAAAGGATAGAGATTTGCTGTCTTCTAAAAACTGCCCCCTTGTTGGAAGGATATTAAGAGTTTCTCCAGCAACAAATGACTTCCCCACTGCCCCAAAACAGTTCCTGAAACTCCATTTATCTGATCCTGAGTCACATTTCTGTTCGAAGAGAGACGAAGAGACTGTTAACTTTCGGGAATTCCAAAATGAGCTGGATCATCCTTGAAGGATTAATCGGGGCATTTTGACTTGTTTAGGGGTTTCTACACCCTAGCGGGAAAAAGAGGATTTGGTTTTCAAATTGCGAATGTCCTCTAAATGATTTTCTTGGTTCCCTTTGCCTTATCCACCGTTCTTGTACTGATTTTTTTTTATTTTTTTTTTGGGGGGAAAGAAGTTCTTTCTTACGTCTGGAAAAATTGTAGGGTTCGACGTCTTACCTCACAATTTCAAAATCGTCAATTTTGTACTAACTCAAAGGAGTTTTTAATATCTCCCCAATACCCACGAATTTCTTTAACTTCCTTCGAAACTTTTTTTGGCTGATCGGAAAGCCAAACCCTTTAAGGGAGTTAAATTTTTCCTTCCGGGTATGTAATCCCCAAAAATTATTTAGCCGTACCGAGTCCTTCCACAAAGCGTGGGTTGTTTTGATGATATGAACCATTCAAAACGATTCGCACTCAACTTGGAACGTTTTATGCCCTTGTTTTAAATTTTGGTAATTTTTTAATTTGTCTTTTGGGGTTTTTTGGGGAAAATTAAAAAGGGAAAAATCGATAGGTAAATATAGGTGAAATGTGTTTCAAAACGCTTCACCTATGTTCTCTCATACCTTTTTCAAATTTTTAAGATAGGTGGAAATATCAAATTTTCCCAAATTTCTGGGTATGAGGTGTTGGATATTTTTTTTCGCGGCAAGCACTAGTGTTAGTTAGTGAGTCATGCTTTAAATTATGCGTTCTAGTTCTAAAAACAGTCCCCCCCTTTTTTTTCTTTTTAATCATTTTCTCCTTTTTCACGTTCGGCCTGAACCTAGTTTCAATTGTTTTTAAAAAGGGTTTTTGTAAACTGTTCATCATAGTCTTTCGAAGTTTGGAAAATTTTTAAAGTCTATTACTCTCATCATTTCCTATTTTGAGGCTAATTTTGTAGCTAGTTTTTAAGTCATCTTTTTCGCCTTTTGGAATACAGTATTGTTTTTTAAAAGAAAAAAGGTGTCTATAATAAAGCCACAAATTAAATGCATTTAATTTAATTTTAAAATAGTTAACCTTTATAACTGAGAATCAACTAGTCATTAGAATAACAAAAATTGGATATATATTCGAACACAATACTATATTCAAAAAAAATATAAATATCTTACAGGAAACAAAATCCAAACTTTGAAAGCAAAATGAAAATTCAAGTAAACAAAAATTCTGATGAACTCTTAGTCAAAACAACATAAAAATTAATCCTTTGAAGGAATAAAAATACTGTTTAAAAAAATTTTTGATTTTTTCGAAGGGAAAATCAGCTTTGAAAATAAAAAAAAATTCACATATAAAGAAATTTGATGAAATTCAAAGTCAAACAAAAAACCCATGAATGAATCTTTTGAAGGAATAAAAATCTTTTTTATAATTTTTTGTTGTTAACAAAAAAAAATAAAAATTTTTTTTTTAAATACAAAAAATCTAATATGTGATCAAAAAATTTTTCAATATAGTCAGAAATAAAACTAAAAACACTTAAATTCTATAAAAAATACTAAACAACAGGAAATATCAATCTCAATAACTTTGCGTCTAAGTAAATTAAAGAGTCAGCAGAAAATGAAAGGTAGATAATAAATAAATAATTTTTCAAAAAAAACAGCGAGGGGGTGTTTTTTGAGTTACAAGTAAAATGAAAAAGAAAAAAAAAACTTCAATTTTCACCAGGCAAAAGGTGGGAAAAAAAAATAGAGGGGACCTTTGTGACAAAAGAAAGAAAAAAGCTGACGATCCGTGAAAACGAATAATAAAATTTCAATTTCCCTGGGGAAAAAAACAATCCAACTTCGTAGCTGGCAGCTACAGTTCAAAAAAAACTTTTTAGAAATTTTTATGAACTAGCAGTTCAGAATATTAAATAATTTTGTTAGACTAGCAGTCCTATTAAAATTCTTCCCCTTTTGGCCCTCGCTGGGCGCCATTTTATAAATGTACTCAAAAAAAAAACGGCGGCCCCAAAAAATTTTTTTGGTTGCACATTCTAATTAAAATTAAAAACATAAAAAACCCGTTAATCTTTATACAAATAATAAGGGGGTTTTCGTGGGGGGCATTGGCATGTCCTTTCTCCACCAGGTGGGGTAACTCTGGGAAAGTCCTTCCTTCACCGAGGGCAGTCAGACTAGTTACTTTTCCTACGGCCCGGAGAGGGGCTCTATTACCATTCGTTACAAGTTTAGTAAACCCCAGTGTATCCTTAGCCATATACAAAACTATACATAAAAATTAATATTTTCTTTATACTTGTACGGGTTTTTAATTTAAAATCGTATTGTATCGTAGTTTTTTCCATCAAAGTACACTGGTGGCAAAACTTAACAACAATGTAAAATTTAGCAGATAGCCATGAAATTTGGAAAAATCTGGGGAAACAGTGGGGAACACGTAAGTCAGTAGAAACGTCATGCGTATGCAAATATCAGGAACAAAACGTCAGAAACGATGTGAGCGTACGCAAAACGCGTGATGTCGGCTCACGCTGCTCAACAGTAGAATGAAATGAAGGACGGAGACGCAATTCACCATATTCTCTGCAAGTGCCAGTGAGTCAGTTCGTGAAATATGGCTAGAAGAAATCATCTGGATGACTTCACACGTGGAAGAATGATCAGAAAGCTGGAGGAGGGGCGTACTGTCACCAGCAGCCCGAGGACGACAACTGCAGGGGATGACCGATATATCATCCTGCAGGCGAAAAAAGTTCGCCAGCAGTCATCAAGCGCCATTTCTCAGAAACTCTGTACAGCAACAGGTCGACAAGTGTAGCGGTTTACTGTGGCCAGACGCCTTCACAAAGGGGACCTGTTCACCCGTAATCCTGAACGCTGCCTCCCGTTGAAAGATGGCCACCGAAGCCACCGTTTACAGTGGGACAGAGAGCACAAAAACTGGACAACTGATCAATGGAATCGTGTTCTCTATACGGATGAGAGTCGGTTCAGTACCAGAAGCGATTCTCAACGCGTTTTGATTTGGAGAGAGATCGGGACCCGGTTTTATCCCAGTAACATCAAGGAAAGACATCGTTACGGTGGTCCTGGAGTTCTTGTCTGGGTTGGCATTATGCTGAACGGCGGAACTGAGCTTCCCATTTTCGACAGAGGGTCTGTAAACGGGGATCGCTATTGTGAGGAGGTACTTCTTCCCCATGTGCATCTTTTCCGAGGTGCCATTGACCCAGACTTCATTTTTATGGATGACAATGCACGGCCACATCGCACTCTTGCTGTTGAGGAGCTGCTGGAAAGTGAAGATATCACTCGAATGGATTGGCCAGCGTGCTCCCCAGATTTAAATCCCATCAAACATGTGTGGGATGCTTTGGGGAGACGTATTGCCACACGCTTACATCATCCGGAGTACAACCAACAACTCAAACAGATGTTGATTGAGGAATGGGCACTCCTACCTCAAGAAATATTGCACCAGCTGGTTCTGAGTATGCGGAGACGGTGCAAAGCAGCCATTGTAGTAAGGGGAGGGCATATACCATATTAAGGAACATCTGCTTGTTGTTCTTCCTGTTGGATAGACAATCATGAGTCATGATACTATGCGTTCAATAAAGCTTGTTTTTGTTTGATTCCATACCGTATGTTGTATTCCTTTTTCAGCGCCGATGCTTTCGTCATCCCTTACGTACATAATACTCTCCCTCATTTCAGAATTTCATGTCTCTCAGATGATTTTTCGTGAAGTTATGGCAATAAACCCAAATCTCTGCTGCTTAAGCCTTTGCACAGCGTACACAAGTACCTCATTCAACTCATTGTTACTATAAGAAGGGGGCACGATGAATTTTAACTCGAAAAATCAGTCGTACCTGAAAGTTTGAGAAGCACCGCTTTTATCGCAATCTGCTTTTGATATCATGTGTGAATCCCTTTAGATTCTAAGCAGGATATCTCTTTGTTCACAAGAACGCCGAGGGATCACTCCTACCCCCCCTCCTCATACACCAGCAGATCTTTAATCTTAGCATAAAGATTACGCTCAGCCCCTTTATCTCTCTTTTTAAAAAAAACTTTTATATATACTCCCTTCTCCTTCCCTCCCTCATACAAAATTAATATGTAAGTGCTCCTGTTTGCTTACTAGTTTTATTATTAAATTATCGTTAAAAATAAGATCTCATAAATCCAAGTTGCTGAATATTTTGTGCGAGTTTGCTTTTTACTCTTGTGCTTTAAGAGACGTTTGCAGCTCCAGTCTTCTCCCCTCTTTGTATCATTAAAAATTAAATATTATACTAAAAATATTTTTTTTTTTTCCTTTTTATACATATGTATTGACAAATTCCTCCTTTTGTATTTACTTCTTATATATTTAAACATTAGACTGGCGTAAGACAATTACTGTATAGTAAATTGTTTCTCGTCAACAAAGTTCTTAGAAAATCAGTGAAAATATCCAGATTATTCCTAAAACAGCAGAGTCCATTTCGGTTGGTAAAAATACCACCGTGGGAGGTCATCTCCCCTGGAAGGGTGCCCCTCTGTAAAGCCGCCCCCAACAGAAACACATTCTTCATTTTATGACCTCGGCTCAAGGGCTAATAAAAAGAAACCCTTCAGAAAATACTACATTACAGTTGACGAAATTTCAAAATCAGCAAAACAATACAAGCCAATTCTTCAATTGTTCTGCACCTCTTTTTAAACTGCAAATGGTACTATGATTTTGGTTTTGATTTTTGTATTTTCCTTTTAGACTTAAAAAAATGGACAACATTTATTATATTAAGGTAAAAAAATCAAAACATATGTTTACATTTGCTTTCCTTTTTACAAAGGTGGCAGTGAAAAATAATGTTCTTTAATAAAATCTATATTTTAATTTTGTAAATTTTCGTTTTACATCAGCTAATTTTTAAGACTTTGTCTATATTTATATATATATATTTTCAATGTTCTTTGTAGTACTTATGTTAATTAATATGCATCAATACTGATTTCTTTGCTTGAATACTTCTGCTTCAAAACACGCTTTTCTATGCAAGAACAGTTTTATAAACATTAATTATTAGTGTAAACAGCAATTTTTATTTTATCTGATTAAAATTATTTTTACATTGAGTCAGTTTTTTCTTAGATGTTTCTTGTATTCTTATAAGCCTTTCATGAGTGATATTTGTCCCTTTGTCCGGTGTAAAATATATTAGACATCCTTCTAAAGTATACTACTCAACTTTATCTGAAAATATTTTAAGTGAGAATTATAAAAAACAAATTAATATAAATGTGGAAATATTAGTCCATGACCTAAAAAAAGAAAATAAATGTCATAAGCTTTATATTCCCACAGCGACTGCGAGTAGTGCAGTATTCCTTCCTTTTCGTCACAGGGAAAAGTTGTCCTGCCCCAGCCTTCCGGGCATAAGTTTCCTCTAAAACAGCGAAAACAACAATGAACCAAATGAAAGCACGACAAAAGTACGGAACAAACGCTTGGATTTGAGTTTTTTGTGATATTTTTAAATAATTTTGAATCTAAAATATTTATAACCTATTTCAGCAACCATAAACCTATATTTAGCAAAAAATATTACTTTATGTGTACAGACATATGAATAAATACCTATATGTTAATAGCTCAAAATAACATCCCCTTGTTTTTATTCACCCAATTCTCTGAAATAACATTACAAAAATTTGAAGTTATCATCTTCCTATGGTGTGGTCATGCTAACACACACTTTTTAAACCGTTTGATTCGAAGAAATGTATACGACCACCGAAATCACTGTTTGTCCATTTTCAAATAAGCATTCTGCCACACTTATTTCCCCCAATATCGTAACTAACGAATTTAGAGTCAAGCGCTCGAGTGCTTGATGGCTACTAGAGTTGGACCAAGGCCATATAGCTTTGGTTGGCCCCGCGAAGGTAGCGAAAAAGACACAGCCACGCACTCTCCCATTGGTCAAATCAGTAGCGCGCGCTTACGTCACATACATCCTGTTACACACATCCGTCCCTTTTCAATGAAATCATCCCCAACAAATATCCAGCAACCGAGAGGAAAGATGTTACACATCAAATTTTTTTTTCCTTTCCTTTTTTTTTTATAAATATGTATTGAAATATTTTCTGTATTTACTTATATATTTAAACATTAGACTGGCTTAAGACAATTACTCATGTAGTAAATTGTTTCCCGTTAACAAAGTTTAGAAAATCAGTGAAAAAGTTCATTTTATTGGTAAAAATACCACCGTGGGAAAAAGTTTCTTGGAGTGTTTCCTGCACAATGTCCCCCAACAGAAACTTATTTTATGATTTGCTTAAGGGCTCATAAAAAGAGGGTTGAAATGACCCTTCTGAAAATCACTCTTTTTGAAAGAGAGAGAGAGAGTTGACGTAATTTTAAATCAGCACACACACAATTCCTTCAATTGTACTTCATTCCTTTAAAACTGCAAACAGTAATTATGACTTTACTTTTGATTTATTTTGTATTTCCCCTTAAGACTTAAAAAAATGTACAAATATTTTTATCATAGTAAGATAAAATTCAAAACATACATTTATTGTTTGCTTTCCTGTTCAGTTTAATAAAATCAATTAAAAAAAAAATTTTTTTTTTTTGTAAATTTTCCGTGTTACCTCAGCTAATTTTAACACTTTCGCCTATTCAATCTCGTCTATTTCGTGTTTCAATGGACTTTCATAATACTTTTATGTTGATTAATATGCATCAATACATGTTTGCTTTGCTTCCAAAAACACACTTTTCTATGCAATAACAGTTTAATTATTATTAGTGTAAATATGAAATTCCAGAATACAGTACTTTAGGTAGTAATGATATGGAAGTTTTTTCACGAAACTTCAAAGTTTAATCCTTAGTATTGATATTTTGACACTGATCGTACTTGCATTGAGCTTTAGAAATAAAAAATATTTCTTTATTTTTGATTGAATGGAAAATGTTAATGCCTCTCAACTTTATTTAAATAATATAAAAAATATTAATTGGCGCATGACAGTCTTGAACGCGACCTTTCCCCCTGAAACGCATATTATGTAGGTAGCTGATACTTTCGATTTCACTAACAACTGGTTCTTTCTTGAATTCTCTCATTTTTTTTTTTATAAAAAATAATAAAAGTGCAATCAAATATTCTGGATTCAAATGATGCTACAGAAAAAATAGATTTCAGAAACAGAAAGATTAACGCTCATAATAATTAAAGAAACAAAAATGGATTGCAAATTAATGTTTATAACATGTGTAAATGATTTTGTAGAATTACTTTTTATTGAAAAATTCACTTATATTTTTACAACTTAAACGCAAACTCAGTGGCGCAACAGCCCATGAGGGCCAGGGCCTACGGTGCCCATCCCATTATACGTGACCACTGGGCGTTGAGGTACATGAGCAGGTGTCCCGATCAGGTGGTCAGTCTGAAGCAGAGACCCCATGCTTAAGTCCCAGAGCAAGCTTGATACTCATTTATCGACCCACTGCAGTAGGGATGAAAGGCTGAGTTGACCTTTCCTAGTCCGGGAATTTTATACAACTTAATGTGACTTACATTTGCAAAATTCACCATATTATGAATATAATACTGTTTATGTGTCTTGTGCCATCCATCCGGTATAGTGGTTAGTGACGCTGACTACGGTGACGTAGGGCCTGGGTTCGAATCCCGGAGAAGGCATGGATGTTTTGTAAATGTATAGTGCCTTCGCGGCATAGGGGTACTCTTAATAGCCATCGAGCCGGAAGTCCTCTCAAGAGGTTGGTGAAAGGGGAAAGAGAGGCGAGAAAAATTGAGAGGTGTGGAAACGAACCAACTCGTACTGTCACCTGTATGGTACTCAAAGCTAAAGCTAACGACAGGTGTAAAAATCTAGCCCTTCACCGCGATGAATTTCGTGGACCTTAATCTGATGTTACTGTCGATCAGGTGGCATAACAACAACATCTGTCTTGTATCATACAAAGTTTTAAAAATTCAAATTTATCGTAATCAGATTATTCAGTGAACATTTGGTTACTGAAATACACACATTTGTGTAAAAATTATTCTTATTTTTTTAAGAAATACTCTTACTCTTGAATACCCTACTCATATTGTAAAGCATTTGAAATTTACTTCAGATCACGAAAAAAAAATATTCATTTTAAGAATTTTTTATCTTTTGTTCACGATATCTTACTTTTTCAAAAGATGTAGAGTATTATTGAAGACAAAAAATCAATTGATGTACAACAATTTTTCGAACATTGTACAATCTTAATATCTTAAATGTAATCCAATATATCAAACAAAAAAAAAAAAAAAATTCCAAAACATTATTAATGTACTCCATGTACGTTATGGAACAGTACGTAATGTACATTAATTTTTACGAAAAAAAAAAAAGAATTCATGTCAAGCATTATATTTGTACAATATTATTATTATTTTTTTTTTAAAAAAAGAGTTGAATAACAATTTTTAAAAAATGATACAATCTCTTTTGTAACATATGAAATACGATGTAACTTTTCAAACATACAAAGATAAAAAAAACATTCCTACATAAGTATTATTACATAAATTTTCGTTAAATTTGAAAAAATTTTTATGCATAAACCTACAAATATTACCCAAATGACAAAGAAATTGTAAAATTAAAATTTCAGATATTCCTCTAACAATCATACTGAATGGGATTTTAATAAATAGCAATAAGAAGAAAAAAATTTTTTTATTAAATATTCACAGTAAAAGGGGGTTTGTTTTTTAATTATCAAGAAAATTTTCTATGAAAAATTCTTTAAAAAAAAGGAAAGAAAATTTTTTCAAATTTATAAAAAATTACCTGAGTACCTTTTTATATATATAACAATACTTTTTGTACTTTTAAAATTTAAAAATTTTTTATTTTAATAAATAAAAAAGTTTTTTGTAGATTTAAAAATTTAAAAGGGGCCAAACTTGTCAGTTTTTTTTTATAGTTTTTGGCCAAAGGTTTTTTTTCAAATTTTAAAATGTTTTTTTAATTTAGGGTAAATTCTTGTTTTTAAAACTTTAATTTTGAATTTTTTTTGGTTAATTATAAAAAACTTCAAATTTTTGGTTTTTGCCCCAGTTAAAATTTATTGGGTTAAAACCGTTGGGCAAAAAAAAATTTTAACCTTTAGTAAAAATTTTTTTAATTTTTTGAAAATTTATTTAAGGCCCAAAAAAATTCCGGGTTTAATTTTAAAGCTTTTTTTTTTAATTAGAATTCCCGTTAAAAATTTTACTTTTAAAAAAAAACCCACAAATAAGAGGAAAAACAAATTTTTTTTAAAAATGACGCTTTAAAAAACAAAAAAAAATTTTAAAAACATAAATTTTTAAAAAATTTAAAACCTTTAAAACCCCCTTTAAAAAAGTTTGGTAATTCTAGTTTATTTTTTTTTTTTTTAATTTTAGCTTTTTTGGGGGTTAAAAAATTTTTTACTTTTTTAAAAAGGGCCAAAATTTTTTTTTAAAAACGCTCAGATACCTATTTTTTAAGGGGATATAACAGAAGGAAATTTTTTTTAAAATTTTAACCCTTTAGTAAGTTTGAGGAAAAAAAGGAATAATATATAAAACGGGAAAAATTTTTGGGGGTTGCTTTTCTAATATTTACTTCATATAAAAATATTTTTAAAATGATAATTTTTTAAAAGAAAAAAATTTTTTGCGATGATTTGGGGCAAAAAAAATAGGATATCATTAAGGTAATAGAAACCCAAAAAAATTCGATAAAATTTGTAATGTCACGAGCCCTTTGGTTTAACAAACTGCAGGTTTTAAGATAGTTACACTTCATTACATTTTACAGCCATAAAACATAAAGCAATGTTGACAAAAAATTATTAAAGTCAATTTGAATGTTTATAAAATAACTATTTCTTGAAGTGTATTTTTTTAAAAATAAAGGGTTTGCGGCACTTCAGATGGTTAAAAAGGGATTTTTTGGGGAGACGGGAGGATTAATGAACAAAAGGCGATGTTTTCAGATTTAGATGACTTGTTTTAAATTTTCATGTTCGGAAACTGCTCTCGGGGGGGAGGGTATTCTGCCAGGGTTAGATGCCTGCTCGGAAAGCCTTTTTACAATGGACCCCAATTCATGTGGGGGGTCACGATCACGTGGTTTCCCGTCATCGGGGGAAATATGGCATCATTTTTTTTACTACTTTTGCGTACGATTTTTTTTGTTTTTAAAAAATTTACTTTTTATTTTTCTCTAATGTCTTTTTTTTCCCAAAAATGGTCATTTAAAAAGAAATTTAAATTGGAAAAAAAAACCCTTTTTTAATATTATTTTAAAAAATCTAAATGTTTTTGATGAAGCGTGACCCAAATTTTATTGTCTGAAAAATGTTTTAACACCGAAAAGACAAATGAAACTTCTTCAAAAGGTTTTTTGGACTTCTACAAGTATTTAAAACAAATGTTTTTTTTTATATTGAGAACATTTATTTTTTAAATTTTTTATTTTACACATCTTCAGAGTATTTAAAAAGAGGTACTTCAGCTTTTAAAATTATCAAAAATTAAGAACAAATTTGATATTAACCATACAATCATCAAAAGTATATATATTTATAAAACTTTTTTTTACTTAAAAAAATTTTACAATTTGGGAAAAAGTAGAAAATGGAAAAATATCTTAATTTACTACAGCTCTGTTAATTTTTATACTAATTGATGAAATAAGCACCACTTTCAAACTTAAAATAAAAAAATTATCATTTCCCAAATTTTGTAAAATGACACGAAAAAAAATTTGTGCTACATTTTAAAGTCTATTCGCTGCATTATTTTTAGGAAAAAATATGATTTATCAAATTAAAATTCCCAAATATGGGTAATAAATTAAGGCATTAAAATTAGAAAAAAGGGTTATAGTGGGAAATATAAATTTGTGTCCATATTTTAAATAAAAAAGCCCTCTCCTCCTTCATGACCAAAATAAAAAGTCATTTTGAACTCATGATTCTTTTAAAAAAAAATAAAAATTGAAATATTTTGCGTGATATCTATTAACACATATTTTTCAAAGTTTTCTGTGTGGTATAAACCTGTCCAAAAAATTTTACAAATTTTTTTTCTACATATGTATAAAAATATGCATTTATTGGGGATTTGTACAAGATTTATCATTATAAAAGATTAGATTTATTTTATACTTTTGCAAAATAAATCTCGTGATATAAAAATCCTGAATAAATTTGTTGCATTGGTTAGTTCCAAAAAATTGACCCCAAAAAAAGTACTTGGATCCCAAATTTTTTGATATTTATCGAAAAATTACAGAGAATCTTTTTTTAAAAATATTGTTAAGGGTTAATTTGGGCCCAAATCACTGAAAAATTTTTGTTTTTTTGACATATGTTTCGAAACAAATTTTTTGGGGGCCGGTATTATAATGATCAATTTCTTTTTTAAAAATATAATTATATATAAAAAAGGGTCTTTAGATACATATTAGTGATAACAAAATAACATGTCAATACATTTCTCAAGTAAGTTTTAAGTTTGCATGAAATGGAACTCAAGTGTTTAACACTAAACAGAAATATCTGGTCAAGAACCCTGACAAAATAGGGAAAATTTTGAATGGAAATTTTAATTGTTTCTATCTTATTTGCAGTTCATTGTGTTATAAAATAAGATTCATTTTCATCTTTGGATAAAATTTTTATTAATCAAAACACTTTCATATTAACTCTATCTAATATGGGGGTAAACAATCTTAAAGTATGTATTTTAATAAAAAATTAAAAGAATTTTGAAATTTTAAACATTTTTTTGATGAAACATTCCTTAAAATTTTTTAAAATTTAAAATAAGTTTTTCAACATGTTATAAGCACTTTTTTCAAAAAACAATTAAAAAAAAATATTGAATTTGTAAAGCAAAAATTTTAAATATAGTTCATACGGGGCTTTAATAATCCAAATTTTGTGATCCAAAATGTCGCATATCCATGCATAATATTTTTTTAGCCGAGATATAAAATTTAAGGTTTCCAATGGGAAAAAATTCAGTTCTTAAAAGCATAGTACTTTTTTAACGGGGAAAAAAATTACAAACACATGTTTATTTATAAACATAAAAATAATATAACAAAAAACATTTTTAAACCTTCTGTAAAATGCCCTGGTTGGGAAAATAACTCTTTATTAATTTTAATATGCTGAAGAGCTCTCAGCACTTGCTTAAATAACTGCAACCAGAAAAAAAAAAAAACAGTTAATACATGTAGAAATTACTCTTTAAAAATTATTTAGTTAATTATTAACCCTGATTATGCCTTTTTTTAAGTAATTCAACAACTCGTAATAATGGATAATCATATTACATTAAATATTTCTTAAAATTATATATTAAAATGATTCATTTTCCCTTTAAATTTTTAAAGTGAAATAGTATTTTTTTTATTACTTTATACAATCATTTCTAAAAAAATTTCCCAAAAATTTTTAAAAAAGGGTAATTACTTTTAAATAAATCAGACAAAATCAAAAAATAGGAATGTTATTTTTTAGAAACATCCAAATATCTTTAAATGCTTCAAAAATATTGTACAATATATATATATGAAGTATTTATACACCCAAAAATTTTGTATAAACGAAAAAAATTTATTTTCATCAAATAACTTTCCACAGTGAAATAAAATATTCATTTTTGAATTTTAAGTGTAGATAGGGAAACTTGGGGAAATATAAAAATATATTTTTTGAAAATTTTTTTTATTTTTTAAAATACTGAAATACTGGGGAAACCAAAAAAAATTCACATGCATAACATTATTTTATATATATAAATTCCACCTGTGGAAAAAACGGGGTTTTCCAATAGCATATAAAAGTACAAAGGGAAAAAAATTTAAGAACTTCCTATGGGATTGATAAATCAAACCAAAATTACAGGATTATTTCAAATGTCTGACACTGATTTTTTCCTTAGTGTGTCTACTGTCCCCATTGGTAAGCCATACTATTATAAAATTTTGAAAAATTTATGAAGTTGGAAAAAAATTTATTTTTATCATGGGGGAAAATATATATGAATCATTTTACTCATATCCATAATTACATCATAATACTGAGTTTTCAGGAAATTTAAAATATTTTAAGGTTTGTTTCAAAAAAATAAAATAGTTAAATCATGGGAAAAACAAATACTTACTTCAAAATAGCCACTACGATTTCAAAAATGATGGAAAAAAAAACATTTTTTAAGGAAATAAAACCAAAAGGTTTTTCGATAGTCATACAATTTTAAAAAAAAATAGTTTTTTTATTTTTTTACTGTCAACCATTTTTTTCCAAAAAAATATAATAAATAACTACTAAATTAATTAAGAACTAAAATAACTTAAAAAAGCCATACCTAAGTGTACCAAAAACTATAAATAAAAAGCTACGATGCAACCAAAAATTTAAAATGCTTTTGCTAACACAAGTCAAAGCAGATAATTACCTAATTAGATAAATAAATTAGAATAAAAAATTATATAAAACAGTTGTTAAGATTATTTCCTAACAAATATATATTCTAAAATAATACAAAAAATACAATGATATCATATGTTTTTAATTAGATAAAATTAAGACACAAGAATGTCAACAACATATACATAGGAAAACCCACGCTAAGAATGAGCACGTGTGTATATTGATGCCGGAATCACGTGATTATTTACTTGGCGTCTCCATGTCGTGCAGTTAGTCCATTGCTGGAGGGTCTCGCGCGCGCGCAGATCGCAATGTAAAGCATACGAGAATGAGGAGTTGAGAAACTCTACAGAGTATCCCCCCAGAGAGCAGGCGAACGATAAATAAGTACAGAATAAAATTACACAAATAAAACAACAGTTACATAAGAATAAGAAAACAAAATACACACATTAAATACATGGAAATGGAAAAGAAAAAAAAATTTGCAAGGGTTGAAAATTTACATGGAAGGAATGCCTGTTATACTTGTGACGTCTCTCGCGTTCTTCTTATAACATAACTTCTACGTTCTTTGACGGCCACGATTAATGGCAAAACTTTTCCAACCCAATACCAAGAAGAGAAACAGGGCGAAAATGCAAATAAGATATACTTTAAAAGGATAGAGGGTTTAGTGAGATAGGACGGCGATCTTAGAGATAACTTAGTGCAGAACAGTTCGGAACAAGTGTTAGACGACCTACAACCAAGGAAGAAGGATACGCTCATCTTCATTAATATTGTTAATTATAAGAAGGATTAATAGTGCCTGAGTATACTTATTTACAAGAAGCAGAATAGGAGTGTCTTCAACCAAGGAAGGAGGGTTACTCTATAAAAGGTAATATTTTGTATAGGAAGTTAGATTAGGCAGATAATTAAATATAATTAAGATAAGTGATCTAGTTGTGCGATCTGACTTGAATATTCAGTTTAATTTGTGGCTTATTCTCACTTAAAGAAAGTTGTTATTTAGAATTAAGTAATTTAAGTTATTCTTAATAAGAGTTGTGTTAAGAATTACAAAATGTCTCATCTTTTAGATAATCCCACACCTCTAGCTTACGCGGATCCTACACGACATAGCTATCGCAGGATGGCTATGTCACATACTGTAATGTTAAAATAAATATGAAAGCAATAATCATGTTATACACAATACAATAAAAAACAATGGTTTGCACAAAATGCTTAATAAAATAAGATTTTAAAAATATAAACATTTAGAAATTGTACTTTATATGAAATGACATACACTTCTGTCAATGAAAATAGCATTATAAGTTGCAATAGTTATATACATATAAAATCAAGGTATATATTGCAGATTATTTACATGTAGAATTATTCAACTATGCATATTAAATGAAAAAATGTACTCTAGATTCAATTTTACAATAACAATTGAAATATTACATTAATTCAGTAGCAGGATAAATTATTTGGGTTGCAAAAGAAAAAAAAATCAAAAGTAATCTAATATAAACAAACA
>BMAV01020610.1:0-18715 GCA_019973955.1 Trichonephila inaurata madagascariensis | reverse complement strand
AAATTTCAAAAGAATGCCTTTTCACATGTTATACAACAATGAAAGTTCCTAAGGTATGTTATTTCTTTTAAATAAACAGTATTTCGATATATAAGTCTAAATTCTTTTTAATACTCATTTTTAAAGCTCTTTTTTTATACTGGCGTATAACGCGCACCCAAATTCCGATCTTGTCTTTGTGTTAATAGTGCGCGTTATACGCCGGATTTTACGGTAGTTAGTTTCAGTGAATAAATTTACTAAATAAATTAGTCTGGTCTGCTATAGAATAGAGTGAGTGCACAGGGGTTAACAAAATTTTTAAAAAGTCATTTTGTGCATGCCATTTGCTCTTTTGAAAACTGTATACAACAACCTGCGTGATTTTGTTTTGCTGTTTTTTGAGTTTGATTTAAATACTGTTACAATACTTAATGAAAAGATTACTTAATTTCACTACTTACAGAATACATAATGGCCACGGTAGCCTAGTGGTCAAGGAAACGGACTCGTGGCTGGCGTGTCATGAGTTCGAGCCCAGTACCACTGGAGGCCTGCCATGTAGGGGAGTGAAGCACGTTAAATCTGTCGAGAGCTCGAACGTCCTCCCGTTGGTGTGGTAGTTAGAAGAAAGGTTCCAGATAAAGTGCCGTCCTCGTCACTTGGCCATGGTTCAAAATTACGAGGTCCTTCGCCAAAAGCCTTCGTGTAGCTGAACAGCGCGACGCGTTAATATTCACTCACTCTCTTTTCTTTTTTTTTTTTGCCAATTTTTAAAAATTGATTTTTTTTTATTGAAATCAAAGTTACGGGAAATTTTTTATTTTCTTATTTTTGGGAAATAGTTTATCTATATAATCGAAATTAAGCAGAGATAAATAAGTATATTCTTATATTTACTTCGCATTATTTACCTTTTCTATAGCTCGTTTACTAGTAATATTTGGTTTAAGATATTTGTAAAAATCCTTCGCCTTTTTAAAATATAGTAGGTTACTAATTAATCTATATAAATATCGTTTGTATTTCAAATACATTGAAAATGATTCATAATTTAAACAACTTCACTTGAAAAAAGCAATATCGGGAAAAAAGGAGAAACGAACATCCACTGGTCACATTCATTAAATTCTGAAAAATAAATTAGTCACTCCTCGAAAGAAGGTGGTACTTACAGTTTGAAAGTTGAACTATGGTTACATTGGTTAAATTAATTGTACCATATATCTCCAATCAACGCTTTCAATAAAATAGACCAATAAAATTTAATTAATGCTGTAAAAAAAGCTGGTACATTAAGAAAGAAGTCAATCTGTGACAATATTGGTTAAAATAATTGTGCCTTACATCCAATGAGAATATTGATTTGAACAATAAAATTGTAAGATCGTCTAAGAGAAGGCGGTATTTTAAAAATAAAGACCGAACAATGATTATATTGGTTATGTTTATCGAAACTTCCGTCCAATCAGCGCTTTCATTCGAATCGGAGGAATTAAATTTAAGCAAAGAAAAAAAAGGCGGTACTTCAAATATAAAACCAATCTACGATGATATTAAGGTGATTTTCATCCAATCAACGCTTTGTTGCACAATTTGAGCAATAAAATCATTAAATCCCTTACATAGGGCGGAACTTTTAAAATAAAGGACTATGATTACACTGGTTAGATTAGTTATGTGTGGGAAGGGCTTACATCCAATCAGCTCTGTCATCAGAATCTGAGCAAAATTCCCAAATTAGTAAAGAAGGCGGTACTTTAAAAATAAAAGTCAACAAATGATATTGAATAAATAATTGGGCCTGCCTTCTTTCAACGCTTTGTTATAAGGCAAACAAATTTTTTTAAAAATTACTATTATGAAAAAAATAAAGCCGATATTTGCTTGTATATATTCATTCAAATAATTGTGACTTACATTCAATGGACAAATTTTTTATGATCCGGTGAGGCTGAACAAAAATGCTACACGTATTTTAGTTATGGTGGTTGCTTACGTTGTTAAATGCGCACATTGAATGTTGTACTTTGCGTTGACTACGTGTCCCATTCTGTAAAGATGTCCGTCATGTAATTTTTATTCAGCACATTTTTTATAGAAATCAGGCTTTTTAATTTCATAGAGCATTTTACGTTAGCATTTACAGTTTAGAACATTTTTACATAAAATCCGTATTGAACCGGCATGGAAAATTTTCTTAGCGTTTTGTATCCCCAGTATAACTTTGACTTTTCATTTGTTATTTATTTATTTTTACCTTGATTTAAGTATCCAAAATATTTTTGGAATTTCTAATGGGGCTGCGGATTGGTATTTTAATATTGCAGACCTTGTACATTCACCGGGGCTGGAATCTCTTTTTAGTGCGGCACCATATAGGTAGTATACCAATCGCCGTAAGTGATTTTGATGCCCAGTTTTTTCCCAGAAAGAGACACCACACATCGGACGATTTATGAATTTTTGCGTCTGTGGCGTAATGTAGGATATTAGCCCCCCCTGCAAAGTCATTTTTATAGGACCTCTTTATATTTTAATTGGTTAAATACGTACTTGACGCCAGTTAGGCTTTGGGCCAAACATTGGCAACTTAATAAAATCTATATATATATAAAGGAAAAGCGACTCATTCATCACGATATCTCCGAACTATTAAACCTACAACCCTCTAAACTGTAGAAAATTTCCTCCACTTCAGTTCCATGCCTAAACTGTGGAGATGGGAAATGATGTTGTGCCATCTATCGTTCTATCATCCTTCGAATTTCACCGAGCTAAATCGTACTGTCACCTTTATGGTGTTTAAGGCTAAGACCAACGACAGGCGTACATCTAGCCCATTGCCACGGTGAATTTCAGGGGCCTCGATCTGACTATGTCAGACAGGTGGCATGAGCAACAACAACACTATTCTCACATAAATGTGTACAGTCTTTGAATTTAAAAGCAGATTCCTTACATCGAGTACTGATCCAACACAAAATTGTTTTTTACGAAAATTTCCCAGGTGGCATTGGCCAGGGAGATTAAGGACGTTATAGATAATTTTTTCCATTTTGAAATTATTAGACATACAGTCTGCAGCCTTGTAAGCAGATTCATTTCATAGAGAGAAGATATATCCTTTACAAAATGGGACTTAGTGAAAATAGATCTCTAAATAATATTACGGTGACTTAAGAGGTACTTGTAGAAAACATTCCTGCTGATTTTGAGCTATTAGATCTGGCTATAGCTTGAAATCTAGCAGACATGTTCATTTAATGAAGTAGAAATCCACAGCAAAGATATTCTTGCAAAATATACCCTTAAGGAAGTTGCTAGAGGTTAAAAGGACATTATAGATAAATATTTCCGTTTTTAAACTATTAGGCGTACTGTCTTGAAATTTTGTAGAATGTTCCGCATGGAGTACAGATCCGATAAGAAAGGGTTTTGTCAAAATAGACAACTTCTGGTGTTTGCAAGTTGAAGCTTAACCACCGCTACACAAAATCCATAAATATTTTGCAGGGCTGACATCTACCCGGATGTCTGGTTTTGGTGTAAATAATTTTAAAATACTCAGTAAACAAGAATGTGACAATATAAAGCATTTAATCACGCACAATACAAAACGTTACAATCAGAAGTTTTTAGTAATTCTTAAAGAAAGAACAGCAAATATAATGACGTGTTATTAGCTTGACGCTGATTGGTTGAGAGGCGATGCCATTCGCAACACAAGTGGTTAAGTGCCGTTATAGTTTAATATTCTTTTTAGCTATTAGACCTACAGAGCTGAAATTTGGCTGGTATATTCCTTTTAAAGAGTAGAGAACCACTGCAAAAGAGGCTCTTACGATAAATTTTTCCCAAAGGGTTTTTAAGGGTTAAAGGCGTGTTATAAGTAAAAGAGAATCCAATTTTTCGTACTATTAAAACTTGAAATTTGGTAGGCATGTTCATTTCATGATGTAGAGGTCCAATACAAAAGGAATTGTGGAAATCGACATCAAAGGGCTGTATTGGTGAGGAAATTTATGGGGCATAAAAGATAAATGTGTCAGTTTTGAGCTACAGGAACTACTAATTTGAAATTTATTCGGGACGTTCCTTTTCATTGAATAAAGATACTTTATAAAAAGAATTTTCCAAAAATTCTATTCCCAAGGGGCATTAAGAGGTCTCAAGGGGTGTTAAACGTAAATATATTCCTGTTTTTGGACTATTAGACACACAAGAATTCAAATTTGTTAGACGAGTTCATTTTTATAAAGTTGAGATCCACTACAGAAGGATTTGCAAAAAAAAAACAAGATAAGTGCTTGGTGAGGACTTAAGAGGCACATATAAATATATTACTGTTTTTTGAATTATTAGACATGAAGACTTGAAAGTTTGTAGGCATGTTTCTTTTGTTGCATATAGATCCACTAAGAATGGATTTTACTGAAATTTATCTCTGCGTGAAAGGGCTGGGGAGCTACCTATGACGTATTTATAAAAAAAATTTCGTTATCGAGCTAATACCTAGAAAGGTGAAATTTGGTATGCATGTTACTTTGTTGATTCTAAATCCTTAAAAAAGGTTTTTCGAAATTGACTCTATGGGAGGGAAATCTTTTAGGGTTGTAAATGCATCGAATAAACATTTATTTCAAGAATAAATGCTAAAAAATCTAGTTACCTAATTCTTGTGTGATACATAATAAAACCAATATCAAAATCAGAAAAAAAATTCTTTCAACATTTAAGCAGTTTTGTTGTTGTTTAGAAACACTAAATTCATAATTCACGTATTTTTTGCATCATATTACATGAAACTATAGACTTTCAACATAAATATATTGATCTTTCTCTAGGTTTGGTTTTGACCAATAATCTCAATCTAACGCAAAAATATTTTTAATTCAAATTCCGATTTGTAATTTCAGGTGGGTAACAATTAACATTGATTCCTTGTTCCCCTTCGTGTGATGTACGAGGTGACGATTAATTTTGAAATAAATTAGAAAAACTGAGATTTATTACGCTCTCCGTCTGTAGTATATTCAATACTATGAATAATATTGAATACACTTCAAACAGCGAGCAGTAAAGATGAGTTCTGGTAAAACGAAGCTAAAACACAGTGCCGGTTTCAAGATCTAAAAGTGATCCAATTTGCAAAAGAAAATGCAGAAATCGTGCTGCAGCAAGGATGTTTGATATTGGCGAAAGCTTCATAAGGGAGTGGGGGAAAAAATAAAATGACCATAATTAACAAATCAAAGAAGAAATATGCTTTTAAGTAAAGTGAGTAACGAAATGGTCTATATTCTAGAAGAAAGTGTTGCGTGAACTGGGTCCTAGAAAATCGCCTGAATGGATTAATTGTAACAAGAAAGAGTGTGCTTTATTCACCTTAAAATGGTCAAAAGAATGCCTTTTTCACATGTTATACAACAAATGAAAGTTCCTAAGGTATGTTATTTCTTTTAAATAAACAGTATTTCGATATATAAGTCTAAATTCTTTTAATACTCATTTTTAAAGCTCTTATTTAGATACCTCGGCGTATAACGCGCACCCCTAAATTCCCTTGATCTTGTCTTTGTGTTAATAGTGCGCGTTATACGCCGGATTTTACGGTAGTTAGTTTCAGTGAATAAATTTACTAAAATAAATTATCTGGTCTGCTATGCAGAATAGAGTGAGTGCACAGGGGTTAACAAAATTTTTTAAAAGTCATTTTGTGCATGCCATTTGCTCTTTTGAAAACTGTATACAACAACCTGCGGATTTTGTTTGCTGTTTTTGAGTTTGATTTAAATACTGTTACAAAACTTAATGAAAAGATTACTTAATTTCACTACTTATGAATACATAATGGTCACGGTAGCCTAGTGGTCAAGGAAACGGATCGGCTGGCGTGTCATGAGTTCGAGCTCAGTACCACTAGAGGCCTGCCATATATAGGGGAGTGTACACGTTAAATCTGTCGAGAGCTCGAACGTGTCCTCCTGCCGGTGTGGTAGTTAGAAGAAAGTTTCCAGATAAAGTGCCGTCCTCGTTACTTGGCCATGGTTCAAAATTACGAGGTCCTTCGCCAAAGCCTCGTGTAGCTGAACAGTGCGACGCGTTAATATTCACTCACTCTCTCTTTCATTTTTTTTGCCAATTTTAAAAATTGATTTTTTTTATTGAAATCAAAGTTACAGGAATTTTATTTTCTTATTTTGGGAAATACGATCTATATAATCGAAATTAAGCAGAGATAAATAAGTATATTCTTATATTTACTTCTGCATTATTTACCTTTTCTATAAAGCTCGTTTACTAGTAATATTTGGTTTAAGATATTTGTAAAAATCCTTCGCCTTTTAAAATATAGTAGGTTACTAATTAATCTTATATAAAATACGTTTGTATTTCAAACACATTGAAATGATTCATAATTTTAAACAACTTCACTTGAAAAAGCAATATCGGGAAAAAGGAGAAACGAACATCCACTGGTCACATTCATTAAATTCTGAAAAATAAATTAGTCACTCCTCGAAAGAAGGTGGTACTTACAGTTTGAAAGTTGAACTATGGTTACATTTTGTTAAAATTAATTGTACCATATATCTCCAATCAACGCTTTCAATAAAATAGACCAATAAAATTTAATTAATGCTGTAAAAAAAGCTGGTACATTAAGAAAGAAGTCAATCTGTGACAATATTGGTTAAAATAATTGTGCCTTACATCCAATGAGAATATTGATTTGAACCTGAACAATAAAATTGTAAGATCGTCTAAGAGAAGGCGGTATTTTAAAAATAAAGACCGAACAATGATTATATTGGTTATGTTTATCGAAACTTCCGTCCAATCAGCGCTTTCATTCGAATTGGAGGAATTAAATTTAAGCAAAGAAAAAAGGCGGTACTTCAAATATAAAACCAATCTACGATGATATTAAGGTGATTTCATCCAATCAACGCTTTGTTGCCCAATTTGGAGCAATAAAATCATTAAATCCCTTACATAGGGCGGAACTTTAAAATAAAGGACTATGATTACACTGGTTAGATTAGTTATGTGTGGAAGGGCTTTACATCCAATCAGCTCTGTCAATATCAGAATCTGAGCACAACATTCAATTATAAAGAAGGCGGTAATTTAAAAATAAAGTCACCAATGATATTGAATAAAAATAATTCAGACCTGCCTTCTTTCAACGCTTTGTTATAAGGCAAACAAATTTTTTTTAAAAAAATTACTATTATGAAAAAGATAAAAGCCGATATTTGCTTGTATATATTCATTCAAATAATTGTGACTTACATTCAATGGACAAATTTTATATGATCCGGTGAGGCTGAACAAAAATGCTACACGTATTTTAGTTATGGTGGTTGCTTACGTTGTTAAATGCGCACATTGAATGTTGTACTTGCGTTGACTACGTGTCCCATTCTGTAAAGATGTCCGTCATGTAATTTTTATTTAGCACATTTTTATAGAAATCAGGCATTTTAATTTCATGGAGCATTTTACGTTAACATTTACAGTTTAGAACATTTTTACATAAAATCCGTATTGAACCGGTATGGAAAATTTTCTTAGCGTTTTGTATCCCGAGTATAACTTTGACTTTTTCATTTGTTATTTATTTTTTTTTACCTTGATTTAAGTATCCAAAATATTTTTGGAATTTCTAATGGGGCTGCGGATTGGTATTTTAATATTGCAGACCTTGTACATTCACCGGGGCTGGAATCTCTTTTTAGTGCGGCACCATATAGGTAGTATACCAATCGCCGTAAGTGATTTTGATGCCCAGTTTTTTCTTCATTATAGGGAGAGACATCACACATCGGACGATTTTATGAACTTTGCGTCTGTGGCGTAATGGTGATATTAGCCCCCCCCCTGCAAAGTCATTTTTTATAGGACCTCTTTATATTTTGATTGGTTAAATACGTACTTGACGCCAGTTAGGCTTTGGGCCCCCTAGAATCTCTACTTCCCGCAATAGTGGGTATACGTTACACTGATATGAACCAAGTCACAAAACTGTAATACAGATTTTGGTAGTGGAAAACCGTCGTCGTTCATACTTAGAAAAGAATTACTGTTTTTAATGACATCTTTTCATTTGGTGAAGCCCAGTGGCTGAGTGGTTAGTGCATCGCGCTTCCACACCACAGGTCCGAGGTTCAAATCCCGGGCTGGGAAAGGTTGACTCAGCCTTTCATCCCGTCAGTGGGTCGATAAAATGAGTACCAAGCTTGCTTGGGAACTTAACGCTGGTGGTTTCGCGTCAGACTGACCACCTGACCGGAACATCTACTCATGCACCTCAGGCCCAAGGTCACGTATACTGAGTTAGGCAAAGTAGGCCTTGGCCCTCATGGGCTTTCACGCCACTGAGTTAAGTTTTTATTTGGTTGCACTTAAGAATGTCTTTTGCGGAAATCGACACGGAAGAGCGTGGGGAGCATTATTGGCAGTTCAAATTCCCGTTTTGAACTATGAGGCCTATTGATTTGAAGTTTGGCAAGACTGTTTCTTTTGTTCTGTAGAGATCTACTATGAACGAATTTCGCAGAAATCGTCACGTAAGGGAGGTTGGGAGGTATAAAATAAAATCCTCTTTTTTCAACAATTTACCAACATATTTGAAATTTGACAAGCATTTTTCTTTTGATGAGTAGAAATTTGCTAAAAATGGGTTTCGTGGAAATCGACTCCCAAGGGGGAGTTCAGGGATGCGTTTTAGAAGAATATATTCCGCTTTAGTAATTAAAGTTCTGCTTATTTTAAATCAAGAAATAGGGTTGAAGAGTTATAAAAGGAAATAAAAAATTGCGCAACACTCAAAGAACACTAAAAAGCATTGAGATCATAAAGTAAGACTCATTAAGAACTCAAAAGTTATAAATATTTATATTTCAAAATGTTAAAAGGCACTCATATGGAGTAATATCAAGTGTTTCATAAAGCTTGAATTCATTTCTTTATTGCGTTTTATTCACCTATCTAAATGACTTTTTTAATGCATCATGTTTGAATACAAAAAAATAATTTTTTTAAATGTTCTAATTTATGGCGTTTCGTTTTCTATTTTTGATTCCCCAAGTAGCACAAGCTTGTTTTCATTCCAACTCATTGGATCACTTCATTTTCTGTCTTTGTCGCGCGATCGATTTTTGAAGCTATCTTTCGACATGAAAACAATCGGAAGAAATAAACAAGTTAGCAGAGGGGTCGTGATAGCAAACTCGTTGGAGTCACTGGTTCGAAACCTAGTGCCCCTGATGCACGTTGAATCTGTCACGGTTCAAAGTCTTCACGTTGTCGTGGTGTGGAAGTTAAGAGAGTAAGGTGCCTCGTCTCATGCCCGAGTTCAAAATTTCGAGGTCCGTTGTCAAAGCCATCATGGGTTGGTGTGATGTTAATTTATTCTTCTTTTTACATTTTCTTTCATATTAAAGAAGAAGAAGAAAAAAAAAAAAGATTTTGTAATGAAATATTTTTACAAGCCATTTCGTTTTGACTTTGCTTGGGAAAAATATGGCTATGCAGTAATCTGGGAAAGTATATATTGTGTTATCCAAACCATAAACAGAAATCAAATTATACCATCCGGTATAGTGGTTAGTGATGCTGACTGCGGTGCCTAGGGCATGGGTTCGAATCCCGGAGAAGCATGGATGTTTGTAAATGTTTAGTGCCTTCGCGACAGGGGGATGCTCTAAATAGCCGTCGAGCCGTAAGTGGTCTCGTGAAGTTGGTGGAAGGAGAAGAGAGGCGGGAGGCCCCTGACCACCCCCAGGGCCCCCTCAAAATTGGGGTGGAAACGAGCCAAATCACTGTCACCTGCATGATGCTCAAAGCTAAGGCTAACGACAAGCGTAAAAATCTAACCCTTAGCTGCGATGAATTTCGTGGACTTGATCTGATGTTACTGTTGATCAGGTGGCATAAGCAACAACAATTATACCTTTTGGTAACATAGTATAAAGCCAGAATTCTTTCATACTCTTTATTTATTGCAGTTGGCGCCAGGAACGAACCACTATTTTTCCCGACAAGTATAATATGCTGAAAATGCAATAGGGAAACAACCAGAGAATTGGATTGAAAAAAAGTATCATAGTGCTAAAGCTGTGTGCTCAAATGACGCAATGTATCGTAGAAGCACTTGACAGTACAAAAGTCATCAATCGCCGCAGCCTTCGCAGAATCCTTTTCATCTCGACAAAGCAAGCTCTTCAATTACTCCGAAAGCCAAATCTCAACAAGATTTTGACGGGCGTTTATCAAAAAGAAAATATACACGTTTCAGCAGATAAAGTGACTTCTAAATAAGAATTTTCGTGCCTATTATTCATTCAAGACCTGCGGTATCTCTGATACACTCAGCAAGAATTATTGCAAGTTAGTGTAAATACTGAAAGTGCAGATGTACTCACGGAATCGAATTCATTTGAAACGAGTCGTCAGGGAAACGAAGGCCCATGGATCCTTTCTGCGAGCACTGGGAAGATATAATAAAATATCCACTTCCTATTTAAATTCGAGATATTCAATCATTTGTTGTGCAATTTTAAATCATCCTTTCGTGAGTTGATCACTGTATAAACTAAACTCCTGGTTCAACAGCCCATGAGGGGTTAACCTACTGTGCCCATCTCAGTAGATCGGGACCTTGAGCACTGAGGTGCATGTGAGCAGATGTTCCGGCTCGTAAGCAGACGCGAAACCTCCCAGTGTTTAGTTCCCACTCATTTATCGACCTACTGAAGGGATGAAAGGCTGAGTCGACCTTCCCCAACCCGAAATTCGAACCTGACCTGTGGCGTGAAGCAAAACGCTACCTTTCAGCTACTAAGCCACCACTTAATATTTATGTAAAAAATCAGGATTAGCTGGATTTCCTAGTAGTGAATCTAATTCGCTTGGAATAAGTGCTATGCAGCACAAAAAAGGATCCCAACTTGATGTACAAAGAATTTCATGGACACAAGGCGAGAAAAGCAGGTCGCACCTTATCCGGAAGGTATCTGAAATTGCATTGTAAGAAATGTAAAACTACACTCACTGGCTAATCAAACAAAACACAGTCCATCGTTTTAAACCTCTTCCAAGACTTCTATTCTCGGTACAGAAGACCACGCGCTATGCGTCGGTCACAATCAAATTAATTCGCTTTCCAACACTAATTCAGGAGTCCACCGCTTCGCGCTTCCAAAAGAAGAGACCGTCTCTCCCCTAACCATCCTGCTCGAGTGGTCGGTCACCTCTCCTTAAAAACAGCAACTCCCCTCCGAAAACGCACAGATTAGCGGTCAACATTCTATAATCCACCGCCAACAGACACTACAAAGGATTTCTGCTGATACAGTTTGTTCAATGGTTTTAAAAAATCAATAGAAATACTTAGAACAAATCTTATAGAGTTTTAATTATTTTTGAATGCTGTGCCCAAAGTCTAGCCCCTTTAAAGTAGTTTGAATTCAGCTTACATTTCCGAAAACGGTGGATCAACCCATATTTTTAGTATTTTTTATTATTATTATTCGTGCATTTCTCAAAGAGCTTTGTTTTGTATAATATACTAATTGTGCTTGGACATGAAAGAAATTTAAATAGTTATTTTTGCAAACCTCCATCCCCATGCAGAAATGTATTAAGTGAATTGTGGTGTTTCTGGGAAATTATATCTATGTAATAACCCTAATTATTATATTTATTTACAGAACGGCATAACTAAGAGGTCAAAATGTCGAATTCTTTTATTTTTAAATAGCACTTGAATAACTGGATAAAAAGTCATCAAATTATGAATGACACAGGATTTTTGGCATGTTCAAGTAAAAATAAAAAAATAATTGGAAGCGATAATTCTCTGAATTTTAAGATGATAGAATATATATTACTTGTTTAATACCTCACATGTTTTCAAAAATAATTCAAAGTACACAAATATGATAAAATATACTTATAAATCATGCACAATAAAAAACTATTTATTTAGAAAAAGAGAAATAAAAAATGTTATAAAAACAATTTTGTAGTTATATAAAAATATAATATATCAATTTACACACATATGTTCTTTTCATCCTACGTGATGCCATTTAAAATAAACAGAACCTTTCAAATTTCTAACGACCAAAAGAATTTAATTTTTTCATTCAATACCTTTAAATGGTTTTAATATTATTTACAGGCTTCCACATTTTTATGAATTCCATTTCTTTCATCTGATTACTCTAAAATTTCTACATGTGACTTTTTACAATTTTAAAAATGTTATATATCACTACAAAAATAACGCACTGCTCCCCAACTAAACACGTAAGATTCCCGATAACGAGACTAACAATAAAAATTCTGAATAAATTTAAAGCTACTTAATAAACAAATGCATCAAATATAACTGAATGTAAAAAATGAATATATTCTTCAAAAATAAATTTAAAAATTAAAAAAAAAAAGAATAATTTAAGCATTGCATTGAAAATTCGCCAGAAAAAATAATAATGTATGGTAAAAATCTCTCAAATATGTAAATAATAATAAAACGTTACATATGTGAGAGGCTTACTCTCGCAACCTTTAGTGAAAAGATAAGTTAAACTTTTTACAAACTAATGTCCTTAAAGGCGGTATCATATCCGAGTTCAATTTGGAATATTTTTTTAATTTTTAAACGACACTAGATGAGTGGAGGAAGCCTGTCATCACATTTCGAAAAAAAACATTTCGCAGTGTTTGACTTTCACAACATGTGCTTTCCGTTCTGAGTTTCTTTATTTGATTGGGGGTAAGCTGAAAATAAACAACTGCATCGCAAGTGGCTCTTACGAGAGGATGGATCATTGAAGGTCACTGTTTATATAAATTGAGGGAGTGGGGAAAAGATGGGAAAGCTTTTTAGTTGATGTGAATGTAGAGTTATCGCTCTTGAGGTTTGTTAGAGAGTATTTTGATTCAGTCAGCATGGCAGAAAAGCAAAAATATTTAAGGAGATTGCGATTTCTAAATGGTTGAACGAATTAGAACGTGAAACTGAGGAAAATAATAAATAGAAGCGGTAGAGAATACTGGCTGTTCAGGGTGACAATTGATAGAGCTGCATTTGTGTATTATATAGGGCAGACAGTTTGAGTGCGAGTCCCATCAATGTTTTAAAATGATCCTATGCTTTAAAAATTTTTAAATAATTAGTAATTTTCTACATTTACTTATTTATTATTTTGTATTTTCGTGTATCGTCGTTGTTTCTAAAACAATATTTGCTGTGTGCAAAAAGTTTTTCTTAGAGATACTTTTATTTGACACTATTCCTGGCTGATGCACATCTCTATATAAAATGTTGTGTTGGTTTGTACGCCTGCATAACCTCAAAAGTTCTACATGGATTTATCTGAAATTTTGACAATAACGTTGCATTTGACACCGGTCAGGATCTTATAAAAATTTTTGTTTCGAAATCTCTAAATCTTTTAAATTTAATTTTAAGTGATTTTTTGGTGTTATGACGTCCTACGATGTCACGATTCGCTCTGAATGGTTCTAAACTTTACACATAGTTTTTCCAAATTATTGTATATTTCTACTATGGTTATAGTTTGTTGTTGTCATATTTATCTATTTTTTTTGTTCTTTGATACGTATTTGGGGTTATTTTTCGAATAAATCAATTTTAAAAATGAAAAAATGATTCTTTCAACAACTCAAATTTTGTTTTGTAGTTTTGGCAACAATCGGATAGCATTATCAGTGGATGTTTACAATTTTGCTTAAATTCTACATCGTTTTTCTGTAATTTTAAGTTAAATCTATTTCTTTTTATTTCTTGAAAATTATATTTGACTTCTGTACGCTACTTATTTTCCTGCCAAATAGTTGTTAAAATTCTAATAGTTTTGGATTGACAACTGAAGACTGGACGGTTGCAATCTCCAGAATAGAATAGTGAAATTTTCCGCCAATTTTATCTTTCTCCAGTAATCTAAATTAAAATTAATTCATGATGTAATTTTCACGTTTATTTTTAGAACCTACGTTTTTAAGTTGACCCTTACCTCAAATCAAAAGATGCCGCGATATAAGCTTTCAATATTTGGAAACCATTCAAGTGTAATATAGAGGAAGGCACAGTTCTTTTTTACCGACTAAAGTGGTCGCCAAGGTACTTTTTCGAATTATTTATTTTAGAATGAATTTTCATATTTCACCATGACATTTCCGATAAAACATCGCCAAATCCGAAGAAAATCGTCAACAATGAAGTCGAATACCTTATACTACACTTGAACCTTTAACACAATATTTTTGCATGGCGAAATTTTTAATTTGACAAAAATTTATCGACAGGATTTTAATAAAAAGGTTTTTTCCTCTCTGTTTTAGACAATTTTTTAAATTTCACTTACTTATTATCACAACAATCGCCAACGTTCATGTAACTCGCAGTTGACGATCCCATTTTCGCATTTGTTGTACGCGCTTAATTGACAATCATGTGCTTCGTTTTATACAATGTCGCCAATAGGTTGCAGTACCTTTCATTGATGTTACTATTGAAATACAAATGGGAAAATTAATATTTTCTGATAAGTATATCGATATATTTAAACTTTACTTTGTTTTTTATTGCCCTTTTAAAATTTGAGTTTATATTATAACTTTCTTAAGCAATTTTTTCTATTAGTAATTTGTTAACAAAATACTTGAAGTTATTACGTTTTTCTTTAGTCAGGGACGTAGCTACTACTGTATCAACCCTATCAATGATGCAGGGGCCCCAATAAATGTTACTACAATCCCACTAACATGGTGCTCATGTCTAAAAACTGTCCCCCAAAAGAATTTTGACACAGGACCCACTCAGAGCTGTTTTGCAATTTCATGTGTTTTTATTTTAACCTATTTAAGTGTAGTCAATCGGCTTCACTGCATAAAATTACATTGCAGAAAATAGAACGTGGGTAATACTGGTCAAGCAAAAACAGTGCTAGGGTAATTGCGAATATCAGATTGAATAGACATCAGCGAATAAGCAAACAGACAGTTGGCTCAAAATGTATCGAGGAAGACGGTGGTCGTGGATTGTAATTATTTTATCAAATTATGCTTTCACATTGATAAAGATAGTTCAGTTCTCTGATGCCGATAAGGGATTTACATGCAGTTACTATCAAAACATGATATACATGGACCATGCGGTATGCTAAATCCAAATCCACCATGCAAGGTAGATGGAAAATGCTCTAAGAAATATCCCTCGAGCATTCACAGCCAATACGAAAAACAGGAGACGATGGATACCCCTCGGTATAGGAGACGATCAACTAGCGTTGATGGTGGGAATTCAGAAGCTGTACATATGCAAATGGTGTTATTGATTTTAGACAACCGTTAGTGGTTCCATATTCTCACCTCATATCAAAAACGTACAGAGCACACACATAAATGTAGAATATTGTAATTCCGTCAAATCGATTAAATATGTCTGTAAATATGTAAATAAAGGCAGCTATATATTGCTTTTGTGTGCAACCAGAAAAATAGTGTGACAGAAATGCAGTACGAGTTATCGATGAAATCGCACAATACCAGCCTGGAAGATATATAAGCAGCAATGAGGTGCATGGCGAATTTTTTCATTCCCCTTGCATGAGCGCAATCCAGCAGGGGATCCACTTATCAATACATTTAGAGAATGGCCAGCGTGTTTATCTTACATCTACTCAAAGGGCCCTTAATCCACCTGGTACAACTCTAACTGCTGTCTTCACTTTTTGTCAAGAAGACGCTTTCCCCAGAACACCGTTGTATTTTCCTGAAGTGCCCTCTATTACACGTGGAATGAAACCAAAAAGTATTCATACGACGGTGACGAGGGAAACAGTCGGATGGTCAACCTGGCATTTTCAGAGAAAATACAATTGTTAGACTTTACACAGTGCATCCTAATCAGGATGAATGTTTCTATCTTCGCATGCTGTTGGTTAATGTGCCTGGTCCTAGATCTTTCCATGAGTTAAAAATTCTTGACGGCATCACACATGCCACTTTTCGCAGTGCGTGTCAAGCTCTGAACTTATTAGAAAGTGACCAACAATGGGATATATGTATTAATGACGCATGCAACACTGCACATCCAAACCAAATTCGCGCATTATTCGCAATTATATTGACCTCTTGCTTCCCTTCATCTCCCACAGAGTTATGGGAAAGATATCGATCGCATATGGCTGAGGATATTTTGCATAGTGTACGACTAGAAAATGGCAATATGGCCCTGGAATTTACAGAAGGCATTTACAACGAAACATTAATAAATATTGAAGATAAGTGCTTAACTATTGCAAATAAAGTTCCTATTCAATTGGGAATGCCAGCACCCACCCGAGCTGCATATTTATTTGATGTGGATTTGCGCCGTAAGCAAAGTTACAACATCAGTGATCTCCAGTTGTATGTCCAATCAAACATTCCCATATTAACATGAACAGAAGGGCATTTATGACGCATAATGCAAATGATAAATGATGGAGTCGGGGAGGACCTTTCTGGGTGCGCCAGGAAGAACCGGGAAAACATTTTTATCAAATTGATTCTGGCAACGGTTCGATCAAAAAATGACATAGCATTAGCTCTAGCTTGTCTGAAGGCCAATAGCAGCGACATTGTTACCAGGTGGAAGGACTACTCATTCAGCTCTGAAGTTGCCACTGAATATACAAACCATCGAGACCCCACGTGCAATATTTCCAAAACGTCTGGTATGGGAAACGTATTAAAAAAAATGTAAAATCATTGTTTGGGATGAATGTAAGATGATACATAAAAATCATTTTGAAGCTCTGGATCGATCGTTACAAGATTTGCGTGAAAATGTTCAACCATTCGGGAATGCATTGAATTGTTTCAGGAGATTTTTGACAAACATTGCCTAAAATTTTCCCGATCTACACCAGCGGACGAAATAAATGCTTTGCCTGAAATATTCAACGTTGTGGCGACATGCGCGTATATTAGAGTGCGTTACGAATATGCGTGTCCAGTTTCCCAAAACGATCGATCAGCCGAGGTATTCTCACGACAGTTACTGAACATTGGAAACGGACAGCTCCCAAAAAAGATGAGACAAGACAAATTTCATTAGCTGAAAATTTTTTGTTATTTAGTGACATAAAAAAGAGGAACTTATTTTAGAAGTGCTTCCTAATATTCAAATTAATTATAGCAATGGCACACGACTTTGCTGTTAAGAAATTGATGAACAACGTAGTGCTCCCAACAATATTAACTGGCCTTTCAAAGGAGAAGATATGTCCTGATTCCTCGAATTCCCAGATCCCGCCCGGGATATACCATTTAATTTAAAAGATTGAAACCCCAATTCGATTACATTTGCAATCACAATCAATAAAAGCCCAAGGTCAATCATTAGAGTTGTGGGGGGTTAGTTTTTAAGTGTGAATTGCTTCTCACATGGACAATTGTATGTTGCGTGCTCCTGTGTCGGAAAACCTGATAGCCTTTATATTTACACAAACAATGGTAAAACAAAAAATATTGTATACCCACAAGTATGCAAAAATTAAACCCCTTTTGACCTCAAGAACTACAAGGTAGCCATTTCCAATTTGTGTATTATGTTAACTGTTTAAGACTGTTTTTTTTTTTAAATTTAAATTAATGTAATTTTTTATCAGTTTTTGTGTGGCTGTTTTTAAAATCTTTGTTTAATAATATTTCATGAACCTATTTATGTTTTTTTTGCATTTAATTTATTATTAAAATTATTTGTTATTTATTTTGTGATTTGCATTTAATTAATTTTTTGCTTATGATTGGCTTCCCTTTTATATTTTGGGAATTTTATCTCATTTTTGTTTATGATTATATTTCTCTATTTTTGGGATTTCATCTGATTTATGTTGATGATTATTTTTATATATTTTGTGATTTGGAATGCATTTCACTGTTCGATTGAATCTTTTTAAAAAATTTGAAATCACCCATTTTTTTCCCCATGTTTTGAAACTCAAATTAATTTAAAGTTCTCAGACCTCCATCTTTGTAATTAAACCAGACTATCCTTTAAGAAAATTATGCTCAATATAAGATTCACAATTGGCTGAATGGACCAACTCTTTTCTTTCTTTTTTTCTTTGCAATTTAACCAGACTGAGCCACAGCAACGCGTGGCGGGGTACAGCTAGCCTTAATATAAAATGAACGGTTCGCGATAGAGACTCGAGCGATGCATTTTCGGAAAGGTATTTTAAACTACTACAAGAAAATAAAAAACTCGAAGGTCAGCTCTACACGAAGCCCCCGTAGGGCGGGGCCCTTTTTGAGAAATCTAACTATCTCTAACTTCCGACTAAATTTTCTGCCTGAATAAAGTTAAGGAAACAACCGGCCTCTTTTTAAAATGAGGGAAAAATCGTAAATAAAAAAAGTTACGGAGTTTTCCAAATGTGTTTTCAATCCGTTCCGGACGTCTGAAGAACGTATCCGCGAGAGTTTCGAGTAAAGAAAATCCGGTAAAAGTTTATTCGTGAAAACACTTTTCGAAGTATAAAAAAGGGATTTAACGACAAATAGACTACTTTTGACCTATTAGGACACGATACACTTTACATTCCTCTGGTCTTGTCGATTGGTTCGAAAATATCTCCTACTGAGCTTTAGCAAAAAAACGAGGCAAGTCATTAAAGAAAGACTATGGAAAATTTTTTTTTTAAAA
>BMAV01020609.1:89109-102035 GCA_019973955.1 Trichonephila inaurata madagascariensis | reverse complement strand
TTGTGTGGAAGCTGCTTGGTCTGCTGTACCCCAAGAACACATCCAAAGTCTCTGAATAAATGACGAGGCGTCTGACAGCGGTGATCTCCAACAATGGCGGCTACTTTGGCTACTGATTCTCTGGCAGGAACCACACTTCCCAGAAGTCTATACATTTAATCATTTGATACTTGATCAACATGTTATCTACAAAATAAATTTTGTTGTGCTATCTCTTGTCTTTCTTGGTGTTGCATTTACGGTGGCCAGCAGTATATTTGTAATTCAAACGATTGTACATTTATTTATTTTTACCAAATAATGTAAGCGATATTTGTAAAGAAAAACATCAATAAAGTGTCTTGTGAAGCGAAACCAAGAACAAACTTCATATCTGTTAAAAAGGATTATTAATAACATGTTGATAATTAAGAATTTTAATTTGGAAGTTTATGTCAGATATTAGTTTTGTAATAAATTTTTCCTACAATGAAAGTGTTTGCTGGGTTTCAGCTATATTTTTGAACTTTCTTATATTAACATGCTCGAAAAACGGAGTAAAATAAAATAATCTCATATTTTTTAAAGATTTCTTTAAAATCTTTTAATTTAAAATTCATTTAAGAGTATTCAGTACCCCTATATCACGAAAGTTAAATTGAGTTTTTTATGTACTTTTTCCTCAGAAACCATTAAATATAAAGACTTCAAATTATGTCTGTATATTAATTAGATTTTTGTATTTATACTGAAGTGAGATTTTTCAAATATATAGTTTAGTTCTTTTTTTCAAAAACATGCAACGTAAAAGTATCACTATGAATTTGTTGAAAATTATCATTTTTTTACAAAAACTGCTCTCTAGCAAAATATTTTGTGTGGGAATATCTAAAAGCACTCACTCAATATATATAGTTGCATATCAGTAACATGAGGAAACAATTGCAGGTATATCCATTCAGTAGATTCTGAGGAAAAGATACACGCAGTTTTAGAAACCTAGTTTTTAGAAAATTGCATTTTTAATATGAAATGTCTCTTCATCACAAAATTATGAATTACAACATATATTTGTTCCATTTTATTTAATATTAGCATATTCTCAATGTATTTTTTAAAAAAAGGAAACAAAATTTACTTAAATTGCTTAGAAAATACATGCATGACATTTTTCAGTTTTTGTCTAATGATATATTTTGTAGAATTTACATCAATTTTCTCAAATTCTGTTTTAATTTTTGAAGAATATTTAGCTTTGATCATAACGCTTCATAAATGTAATGTAAAAATGTATCAATATAGCTTTGTTATGCATTTGAGAATACATAATTAAACGACATTTCGAATGTTTTCATTGAGATTTTATATATTCACATGAAAACAGTTTTTCTAAAAGTATCGGATCTCAAAAATTCTCTAAAACAGCCAAAATAATACTGTTTTCATGTTTTTAAACAGGAAATTTATGTATTTTTATGTATATAACAAGCTTTACATGCATTGACAATAAAATCACATGTCAAATATCTATGTACCTTTTATGGAGTAACTTTTTGAAAACTAAAGCTCTTAAAAACTTGTCTCTGCAATAAATATAAACTTTTACGTTGATACTGAAGTGAGATCTTTCAAATATATTTTTTAGTTTTTTCAAAACATACTTTTGCGTAGCAACCCTGCGAATTTTTTGAAAATTATCATTATTTGTCACGTTATCTGATCTATGACCAAATATTTAGGGAATATCTTCAAAACCTCACTTCAGTTTATACAGTAATATATCAGTAATATGCAGAAAAAATTACAAATGCATTTAGGCAGTAGATTCTGAGAAAAAGGTGCATGCAATTTTTAAAATAGCATTTTGAGAAATTTGCATTTTTACTATACTATGACACTTCATCACAAAAATTATGAATTACATCATGTATTTATCCCATTTTATTCAACATTAGCATCTTCTCACAATGTATTTTAAGTAAAATAGGAAACACATACAAAAAGTCTAAAATTGCCCAGAAAATACATACATAACATTTTTCAGTTTTTATCTAACAAGAGATATTTTGTAGAATTTACATCAATTTTCTCAAATTCTGTATCAATCTTTGTGAAGTTTTTAGCTTTGATGCACTAAAAACATCAAAGGTGACCTAAGAGTATAATAAATATAATGTGAAAATGTATCAATATTGTTTTGGTATGAATTTGTGATTGCATTTGTGAATTCCTGATTATTCGACATTTCAAAAGTTTTCAAGTGTTTTCAGTATATTTCAAAAATGTCACTTCAGTATACACAAGTGCATTTAAGAAACGTAGAGTACATGCATACAGTAAATTTACGCAATTTTAAAAAAATTATTTAGAAAACATTAATTTTTTATAAAAAAAATCTTATCTTGTCAAAGTAAGAGAGTATTCTGTGCTACTTATTAATCATGTGAAGATTTAGTGATCAGTAATAATAACTAATTAAAACTAAATTTAAATTAAAAAATAGACCTAAATTTCAGTAAAAATTACTAAATATTAAATACAACATTCAAATCACAAAACCACTTGTGAAATACAAATTGGCTCGAAAAGTTTTTAGCAAATCTAACAGTTGAACTTGCAGTTATTATACAGTTATCTAAAATTAATTGCGTATGAATAAATAAAATAAGTACAGGCTTTGAAACTTTTCCCCAAGTTTACAAAGACAATATTTATACTTTTGACTGTAAAAGTGGGCTTGGCAAAACAGCTAATTGTTTTTTAAGTCATTTTTTTTACATACTTCTAATTCATAAAATACCAAATATGTTATGTCATGTCATTGGAAAGGTCATGAATTGGAGATCTTAGAAATATAATCTCAAAATCGATCATCTGAAGATTTGTGGCCTACTGAAAGAGACAATACTGACCTTAAGCAAATAAAAATGGGAAACTTGTTCAAACTTTATAAATTTATTTGTATAGTAAATTTAAAAAGAAAAACTCACCGATATCATAAATGAAAATTTTAAATTCGTAACCATATATCCCGAATTCTAGATCTTTGTCACTATATTACAAACACAAATAAATTTCAAGATTCAAAATACTTAAAATGTGCTGATAAAAGAATATTTTCGTAAGTTTATTCCAAAATTGTATCATCAATGAACGTCAAGTCATAACATATTGAAAATTAATTACAAAGACATCTTAAAATATTAGGTTAATTCTTATTATATCTTAGATTATTAATCAATTTTAATTTACCCCAATTCATCATTTTTAGACGCATACGAAACCTTTATGTTTACGTTACATATTTGGAAGGAAATATCCAGGCATGGCAGGCGAGAATTATTCTTACTTTGAGAATGAAGGCAGAAAAACGCATCCAATGTCAAAAGAGAACCCTCCGAAGTTGATGCTTGGCTTCACTTCACTGCCCCATCCCCATCTATCTAAATGCATCACTGTCACATAGTCTGCGGGAGCTGCATTTTTAGGAATGAATTAAAACTTTATAAAGAGTACGTCTCTCAATTTTCCCGATTTTGTTTTCGGAACATAACTTCCATAGATACACTTCCTGCGGAACTATGTAGATGAATAGAAAAGTTGCGGAACTAATTTTTATGTTTCGTTAATGAAGATGCATTGCTGCAACATTTATCGGGAACTTAATCAGTATTTCTAAAGCATTAATTATAAATTCCGTGGGTTTTTTCCCTCCTTTTTTTTCATTTTAAGAACTCTTTGTTATTATTTTTTGTGTGTTTTGTATCTCCCACCCGAAATGAAGAGATATTGATAGTTTTAAATTTAGGTTCCTGAGAAATAAAGAGAGAGAAAATTTTACATCATCAAAAGAATTTTCAGATATTTTGTGAGAATCAAAATGCTAGAAACATTAATTTTCTACACAGTTCAATCTTTATAAACACTTGTGTAGTTCCGTTTCAAAACGATTATTGATATATAGTGCAATTCTAATAAATATGTTGTAATATTTTTCCATGAAAATTGTATTTTCTCATTTTAGTTTGCTATTATAGAGAGGCATAATTTTATTGTAACATTTTTTGTTTTTGCTATTATTGTCGTCATGTCACACAAACGCTTCTTAAGATATCCGAACACGTTTCAAATGATCAAATTTGGTCAATACAGATATTTTTGTTTTTTATTGTAATGAATAGAACTATCTTTTGGCTTTACCAAACATATTTTTTTCGTTTCTACGCTTCCTAGAGGCGAAGTTACAATCAATTTTATAAAGTTAGAAAAACCGGAAGAGTGGATCTTTGATCTACCGGAAGTGAGCATTTAAATTACTCAAAATCAATCAGGGCGAGTCTGATAACTCAAAATGTTACGAAAATATTTCTACAAAACCTTTTGATCCTGATATTTATGTAATTTTCTAGAAAATGTACTAAAATACTTCTTTTTGTATGAATACCTTTTGAGTTACGGCTTGTTATTTAAATAATGGTCTCATAAAGAATGTAACATTTCTTATAATGTTTACTCAATCAGCTCTAAAGTTTTCAAATTTTAATAAAACATCAAAATTTTAGTATATGTTCTAGATAAACGCGCATCTAATTTGTTTTAGTAATATTTTTACTAATATATGCTTATTACTTTCTTCTCTAATTGCATTGAAGTTTTTTCAAAAACATTTCTAAAATTTCACTTGTAATTCTACTTTTTGTAAAATTCAGGTAATTTATTTTTTTAATATTGTTAATTAAATAGTAATATATATTGGTAATGAGTCCTAGAAAAGCATTTATAATGTTTAAATATGTTATTTTGCTTAAAAGTACTCCGAACGTGTTCGGATACCTTAAAATATTAAGCTACAGTGAAACTTGTTTGCACTAAAGATATTTTTCCTAATGTTAAAAAAAAAATTATTTTAAGAAACTTCATAAAAATTGCAAAGCAAAACTAATTCACCTGCATAAAACCTAAGCAATAACATTCTAACAAAATTTAGTCACCTATCTAAAACAAACAGAAAAGTAAAAAAGTTTCTGAAGTAATAAATCTTGGTATCAAATTTTCATTTCTATTTTGTTACAGAAACTACGATTAAAAGTAGCAAATAAATTCTTTTCCAAAAAAAAAGTTACAAAAGCCCTTACACAATGAGAGTAAAATATCTCCAGCAACCAATGAAAGGAGAGAAAGACTGTAAGCAAAACAACGGAAGGGCATCGCATTCCAAGCAAGTGATTTAAAACCATCCATTCCAAAGTATTGTTTCCAAAGAAACTGAGAAAGGTCGACAATAATAATAAAAAAAAAGTTTGGAATAATCAAGACCTCCTTAAGTATCTCTGGCTTTATGCGTGTTAATTTATTATGGAACTTGAGAAAGCTTATTATGAGAAGTTCAAAGTTTCTTTGTTGGCTTAGTTTATGTCCCTTCCAAGATGGCTTCAGGTAGAAGCAAGAAAGTATAAAAAAAGTTAATGAGTCGGTCTTCTTTCTCAGCTGGATTGTGGAAAAGGTCGTTTCCTCTTACACTTTGGCGAATAATAAAATTTTAACAACTTATTAATGTTGGGAAACGATAAAAACGTCGTTGTTTATGAATATTGAGCTAAGAAACAACAGAGATTTAACTTCCATGTACTTTTAATTCCATCTAGTACAAACTTTAGAACTCGAACACATTATAGAGATTATGAGCGTGTGTAATGTTTTGTAAAAAAAAAAATACTTTAAGTGAGTGTGGGTTAAGAAAGAAAACTTCTGTGTGTTTTTAAATTTTGTTACACTATTTGTTTCTTTGTCAAAATGAAAAACTTTATTATAAAAAATTACTCATCCTCTGTTTACACCTGATTTTTGTACTTATTTATTTATTTATTTTTGTAAAATAAAATATTTTTATACTTAATATTGATTGTTGATTGTATTTAAAACTTTATTAATAAATTTTCTACCAAATAATTTGCGCCCAATCATTTTTGCAAAATAATCCGGCTAAAAATTAATACCCTCTTATCTGAGGAATTTCTTCATAAAATTCCTCACACATAAGTAAATTCCACACTTAAATAAAAGCCGTTCGGCTGGGTCTCACTTGCAGTACTGTTACAGGTGTAGAAATGGTAAAGTTTGCGGGAAGTCCGTTTAGTAGCTCTAAGCCAGTGCTTCTCAATTTTTCTATGCTTGCGCCCCAATTTTCAATCATAATTTTCATCGAGCCTTCCTCCATGCAATATATTTGTGTTGAATTCAACAATAATGTGCTTTGACGTAAAGCTATATTACCACTTTAATTATAAACCGTATAAATTATCAAGAAAAGTATTAAATTTTGTATATAATTTTATGGCATGCCTATAGAGTCATTGGCAATTATTAAGCTTGTTCTTAGCTTAGTATTGTTAAATTAATTATGAAACACACTGTACAGTATTGATACATTTATAAGTGTATTATATCAGTGTAAATGTGTATTTTATTTTTTATTATGTCTGATTGTATTTTGTTTCGTTTCCTTTTAGTAAATTAAAAAAAAATTTAAATTATTTTTTGTTTTCGACTTTTCGATTACTCGCGCCCCCTTGTGGGATTATCACGCCCCCCCCCCTCTAGAGGGAGTGCTCCACAGTTTGAGAAACTCTGCTCTAAGCCCTTGTTGGGTGAAGGCAATCATGGGACAAAAAAAGGATTTTTTAAAAATTTTCACATGGCATGTCTTCTATAGAAACCCTAACTGATACCGAAAATCATCATTCCTACAGTGCCAAAACGATATATCTAATTACCTTTTTTTTAAATAGTTCTATCTGTGACACGAATTGCAACACTCATTTTATGAATAAATTTAAGAAAGCAGATCTCTAAAAACGATATTTCAAAGTAATAAACTTGTTAAATATGTGATCCGAGGTTTCTACAGATCATGGGATTACAACCAGAGTAAATGACTCAACTAAAATTAAAGACTGATCGTATAGTGGTAACACAATTTTATTTAGAATAACGGCATACTGAAACTTACATTCTAAAACAAGTAAAAATGGTACTTATCTGAGTGAGGGAGGGCGGAGTAGGAGACCCGGGAGGGCTGAGTGGTGCTGACAAGTAATCTAAAGAAAAGAGAAAAAAAAGCTCCGAGAAATAGCGTGCAAGTGCTTTTAAAGCTGACCGCATTACTTCCGAAACAATCCGCTGCGAATTTATTACTGTTCCAATCCACCACTCTGATTTGCCCATCGGCTACTCACAGTCCGCGTAAGAATACAACCTTGTCCACCAAAGAATGCAATGAACTGGGAACGCTCCCACATTCTTTATTAATCCCTGTTTCCTGTAAACAGGGCAGATGCAAAATTAAAATTGTATCTCAGGGACCAGAACTCTCAGCCTCCCATCATATGCATTGGGTCAAAATATATAACCATTTTCAGGATAAAAAGACTTATCAATAACCAAAATCGATAATTTTATACGAAAATTCCTTCCCCAAATCTAGAAGCGCATGCTCCTCAAGTAAATTCCTGAGGATTCCAATATCTAATGAAATTATTCTAATACTAGAAAACAGACTAAATATTTTAATGCTTCCAAACGTAGGAAATTGAAAGTTAATAAAATAATATCGACGCAAGAAATAGGATGAAAATCGGTACATATGACATGCATGTTTTGAATGACATGTAAATCTAAAAGTATCAGAGGAATTGAAAGTTTAATTTAGGAAACACAACTATTAGAGAAAAAAATAATCTGCTGACCCACGTCCAGCCCATTACGATATCAATTCGTAAAAATAGTGGATGGTGGATGTGCTCCTGTTCTTATTGTATTCCATGCATGTTTCAATTGACGAGTTAATTTAGTGGTCTCGGAAAGATCTGATGATCATATCAGCCAAGGAAGCGTTAGAAATGCACGAAAACAAGTAATAGAAAAATGGGCAGAACGCGACAGGAAACTATCGTGTTGAATGGTAACCCCATTGGTTGCCAAAGGAAGAGTAAAGCTATGGGATGCTTGCCATGAATCTTGAAAACCTTAAAATGAAACCTTGTCATGAACGCATTGTCTTGTATCATCCCAATCAAAGTTCACTACATGTCATAACTCCTCACAGCTCTGTCTGTGTGGTGGACTTAAGTCTGGTGAGTGTACCTCCGCTGTTCTTAAAATTTTCAGGTACGTACTTGTTAATCATTAGAACTCGTTTCGAAGTGAATCACCGCTGAAAACAATTCTACTCCATGAGATTTCCTTTCAAATACCTCGCATTTCTCCAAATGTGTCAGTAGACATGACCTCCGTTACCTCAGTCTTCCTTCTCTGAGTAGGACTATCGATGATCTTTGCAGTCACTGGTGTCAAGTTACATATAGGGTCATTAATAAGGGTCCATTACAAAATGTCAGTGGTGATTACTTGATCACAACAACCCCGCATTTGGCTCTCACCTTCGGTCAACTGCTACATTTTTTTTACCCTACGTTCTTCTACTATTCACCCATTCCAGCCAATATCGTTGAATAATAGCTGATTCAGTTGTTGAGAAAACCTGAAACTTGGCTACCCTGCATTCCTTTGTCCAACGGCATGTCCTCTGAAGGTGTATACTCATACAGTTCGCGAATCCATCTGAGTCTCATTGATAAATCCTAGTGAACTTCCACATATATATTCCCAACTTATTCAATTAAATTCACTTTTTTGCAACTATTAAACTCAAACTCAGTGGTGCAACAGCCCATGAGGGCCTGAGCCTACTGTGTCCATTCCAGTATACGTGATTATTGGGAAATAAGGTGCATGAGCAAATGTCCCGATCAGGTGGTCAGTCTGAAACGAGACCCCCAGTGTTTGTCCCCAAGCAAGCTTGGTAATCATTTATCATTTTTGTAATTATTACCTCTTCATATTAGTTGATGATAAATTTATAAACATAACACGGAAATGCTAAGTGAAAGCTATTGGTGACGGCGTAATTTTGAATAACGGTCAAGAAATGAAGACGAGGAATGAGTTTCCTCTCATTTCTTCATATTTGCATTCTAGGCCATTGTGAGGATATGGACCTCGACTAATTTAACATACATTAGCTCCTCTACACGACAGGTCTATAGTGGCACATGATTCAAACGCATCATTCAATAACAACGACATCGATAACGAGTTCATGGCCATTGACTACTTGACTACCACAACCACCCATTTCAGTTGTTCCAAGTACATTATTTCGCTTTTTTGGAAATAAATAATTTGGAAACCGTGTACTTACCTTAATTCAAATGGCATACGCAAGAAAGCATGGTTTATTGTATCAGAAATTATTCTAGGTTTTGTACATTTTTTTTTCGTAAATACTTTTTATATAAAGATTGTTTTATCATTGTCTTACATTTTCTGTTGTAATTAATCTGAAAATTCTAAAATGGTAGTCCTTATAATTATTTAATATTTTCGTATGTAAAAGCCAAATCAATTTCTACACAGCACCTGAAAAACTACTTCCTTTTAACATAGTTCTTGCAAAAAAATTCTATTTACATGCCTGAGATAAATTTGCTGGCACATTTGTCACGTAAAGAAAAATAAGATTCACAAATGAGGTAAACTCTATTTTCAAGCATCGAGCTTAAATACTTTGAGAAACTAAATCATGTTGATAAAACAGAAATCACCTCATACCTTTCAAATAAGCTTCGAGAGTTACTATCGAAATAATTAGCTAATTCATAAGCTATAAATTTAATATTTTTCAAAGAAATAATCCTTTTTTTTTTCTTTCTTTCTTTTTTTTGTCTTTAAACCAGTGCTTCTCAAACTTTCAATATACGCGACCCCTTTATTCAATCATCATTTTCATCGCTCCATACTATAACAATGTATTGAATTCAATAATTCTATACTTTTACACTAAAGCTACTTTACGACTTTAACCGCTTATTTGCCACAAACGTATATAAACGTCTCGCTCAGCCAAATCATTAATTTTTGGACGTATATATACGTCTTTCCAAAGTACGATTTTTTTCTGTGCAGTACTATCCATAAAATTATTCCGAACGCTTAGGAATGCAACAAAAGGACCCTGACAGTGTTTTCGTCCATTATTCAGAGGATTTGCTTATTTATTTCTTTTCTCCTCCCCCTCAAAAAAACATCAAAATACGCTCGTCTACGTGGTAAACGGTGGCATTGGGGACCAAATCGTACAACTTTTAATCAGCAATTTAGAGATTAATTATAAACCGTACACAAATTATCAAGATAAGTGTTATAATACAAAGCCCATGTGGTCACTGATAATTATCAAACTTGTTCTTAACTTAGTTTAGTTAAATAAATAATAAAATATACATTGTACACAGTACTGATTTATTTATAAGTGTATTATATCAGTGTAAATGTGTATTCTACATTTTATTATATCAGAAAGTATTTTGTGTATTTACTTTCAGTAAATTAATAATTTTTTAAATAACTATTTGTTTTCGACTTTTCAATATGCTTGCGCCCCCCTCGTAGAGTTATCATGCCCCCTAAGGGGGGGGCGTACCCCACAGTTTGAGAAACGTTGCTTTAAAAAAGTAGTTATAAACATAATTGTTTTAATGTACATTATCTTAATTGTTTACTTATACGATCCTAAAAAAAGATATATTAATTCTTTCTTTAAAAACATAAGAGTAATTTTCTTAAGTAACTTCAGAAATTACTAATTATGAGCTAACTACAGTTTAGCTCATAATTAGCTCTTTGTACAGAATATTTTTATAATAATCTTAATTTTTCAAGCCCACCCCCAAGTAAGTCATATTTTTTTACTATTGCTAGCAGAGAGAGAGTGGGAGGGGATAATTTTTTTCTCTGCTTCATATATTTGTTTTAAATTTATATATATATGTGAATGTGAAAATAGTACTTATTGGAATAAGATCTAATCGGTTTTTCTTTTAAAATAGATGCTGTAGATCAGTGCTTCTCAAACTTTCAATATTTGCGATCCAATATTCAATCAGAATTTTCATCTCCCCCCTCCATTCAATAACAAAGTATTAAATTCAGAGAAATACTATACATGGACGCTAAAGCTACAATACGACTTGAGACATAGCCATCTGTCGATAGCTATGTCTTGGGGGTTCCGCGTAAGTTAGAGGTGTGGGATTATCGGAAGGATATGAGACATTCTATAATTCTTAATACGACTTTTATTAAGAATTTAACTTAAATTACTTATGTAACAAACAAATTTATATTAAGTGAGAATGAACCAAAGTACGGCCGTTTAACTAAGTCAGATCGCGCAATTAGATCACTTATCAATATATCTTATATCTCCAACTAATCTCAATTCAATAATTTACTAGCGTTCAGAATATAATCCTTCTACCTTGGTTGAAGGCTCAACGATACTGATTCTTTCAGGTAGACTGATGTGCTCGTGTGCAATAGTAGCTCCTTGTATGTATTAGCGAGGGTGGGCGTCTCCGTGATTCCTAAGTAGGCCGTCTAAACACGCTTCCAACTGTTCCACACTAAGCTTTCTCTAAGATTGCCATTCTTTCTCACTAAACTTTCTATCATTTTAAAGGTTATCTTATTTGCATTGTTGCTTCGTTTTCCTCTTGGAATTGGGTTGGAAAAGTTTTGCCATTAATCGTGGCCGTAAAAGAACGTAGGAGTTATGTTAGAAGAAGAACGCGAGAGATGTCACAACCCCCTCCAAGAAGAAAAACGTGATTTATTTAAGGGTTCTCAACGCCCTTAAAAAATTACGTGCCTAAATTTTTATTTCTGAATCTCCTCGCTTTCTAAGTTTCATTTAAATTTTAAACTTGAATCCTCATTTTAACTTCTATAATTTCCAATATTTAACTTAACTGTAATTTTCATTATTCATCTTAGAATTAATTTTACATTTAAACTCGTGACAGATACACAATAAATTTTACTCCATTAAATAGTCCAACATTAACAATTTTGTTGTTTAATAATGGTATATTCTCACTTTTTACATATGTACTTAACTATATTTTACGCTACTTAAATATTAAAACACTTAAATATTCTACGTGCATTTTTCCTGGGTGCGCAGACCCAAACTCTGCGTCAGGACAAATATTTATTTGTGAGCTGGGAGACCGGCTCCACTGCTCCGAGTTGAGGATACATATCAGCTATGGAACACTACTTTCAGGGTCTGTCACCCTCAAATAAAAACTCTTTAAGTTACTTTGTCAAATCTATATTTACATAATACAAATAAGTTTCACAATTTTTATGCATTATATATCATTTGTAAATCACAATAAACTTTCATTTCCAACCCGCATCTGGTTCCATCAAAATCCCAATGAGCCGCGCAGCGATGTTAATATTATTGTTAGTGCCCTGACTACGCCGCGTTTCCCTGAACCAGACGCATCTTAATACGGAACAATACAACAACATATATATACATACACATTATACAATTACAAACATTTTTCAATAAATCATTAAAACAAATAACCAAAGGAATTGTTGCATCTCACGAAGTCATACATCGAAGTAAACAAATGCATAATTACAGTTGTTTTCGCCAACACTAAAGAGAAAAATTTTTACAAGTCAAAAGTTCCAAAAAAAAATATACACTCATTGTAGTGTCAACTTTTGCTTGGATTATAACTTTTAAACACCGCCCGAGACTTCCTTATTTGCAATAATTCTTCCGACCGCTTGTCGGAAAGATCATAAAAAAAATGAAACAATACAACCTGATTTTTATATTTAGTCCCCAAACATGACTTGTAATGACGAGGTGCTACCACTGTTCTTTCCTCTTCTCATTCCTTGGCTGCACTGGAATTCCTTATGTTGCCTTCTGTAGGGCTTGTTGTCTCCTTGTCGGCTTTTCCTTGCTTACCTTGTTGCTTCCTTGGCCGGTCGGCACTCCTGACCGTTTCTTTGGTGTGGAC
>BMAV01020609.1:17103-35411 GCA_019973955.1 Trichonephila inaurata madagascariensis | reverse complement strand
CCAGCGAGTAGTGAGGATTGTTTTGATTAGCTATTAGCTCTGTTGTGCTTGTGAATAATCTTTACACACGTGTATTTTTAAACACTGGTTATTGTGTTTGATTGCTGTTGAAGGTGTGAAGACCTTCGGATATTTACTCTGTGAATATTGCTGCAGAATCCTTTATTTAAAGGATTGGATTTTTGATAATAAATTCGCATCGCTCTTAAAGAACTGTTTATTTTCTTTGTGATTGTTTTGCATAAAATCCATGAACCCTCTTATTTACGTAACAGTTTGGTGCCAGAAGTGGGATTTTGTGCCAATAACAAGAGCGATGGATGAGGAAGGCATCAATGCCTTGAAAAGTGGTCAAGAACAGACCAAGGAAAGAATGGAGAATATGCAGAGAAGCCAAGAAGAGACTAAGAAAATTCTGGATGATACTAAGAATGAGTTAAAGGAGAGAATGGAGAAAAGCCAAGAAGAGACTAAGCAAGAAATGAAGAAAGGTCTGGAGGATACTAAGAATGAGTTAAAAGAGAGAATGGAGAAAAGCCAAGAGACTAAACAAGAAATGCAGAAAGGCCAAGAGAGAATGCAAAAAATGTCAGGAAGATTTCAAGAATGCTCTAGAAAAGAAAATTGACAATATTGAAGACAAAATCAATAATGTGGAAGAAAAAATAGCATTGAAATTTGAAGAAAAGATTGCAGTAGTTGAAGAAAAGATAGAGATGAAAGTAGGGGAAAAATGGAAAGCATTAAAGTGCAAGTTGAAGAAAAGATTAAAGAGCAAGTAGAAGAAAAATATGAAGAAGTCGCTAGAAATTTTAGCCTTATATCACAGCGAGTAGAAAATCTCGAAAAAAAGCTTATAGTTTATGGGAATATGAACAAGAGCAAGATTTTGTCTTGTGCTCTCCAGTATCTGCGTCTTCCTCTCCGGTGCCTGTGACTGCCTCACCAGTGTCAGTGAAACTGTCAACCTATGAAGGAAAAACCAACTGGGAGGTGTACAAGACAAAATTTTCAATAATATCTGAAGCTAATGGATGGACTGAAGGGGTGAAAGCATGTCAACAAGTAGCATCCCTTAGAGGAGACACCGCCGAAATACTGCAGACTCTTCCCGACACAGAGCGACTGAATTTGAACTCCCTATATAATACTCTGGAACTTCGGTTCGGCCAGAAATACTCCAAGGACTACTCACATCTGCAGATGAAAACAAGACTCCAGGAAACCGAAGAAAGCTTGCAGGAATATGCCTCCGAAGTAGAAAGACTCGCCAACTTGGCTTTCTCCGACCACCCAGCAACTGTGCGCGAAGTAATCTCTTTGCAATAATTCATGGATGGATTGAAGGATGGGGAATTCCAGAAGGCTGTAAGAATGGCAGATGTGCAAGATCTTAAATCTGCACTATTATATGCCCTAAAATTGGAGGCCGCCAATCAAGCGAGTCGCAAAGATTGCCATTCCATCCGAAGAGCTAGAATGACTGCAGATGAGCCGTGTGAATCTCGATTGATAAAAGAGATGGAGAAATTGAAAGAGGAAATGCAAACCATAAAGGCTGGAATTTCGAACCAAGAGAAACGCAACTTTAAGTGCTGTGGTGGAACGGGACACCTGAGAAGAAACGGTCCTCGATCCAAGAAGGATGAGAACACCGTCTCTTCTGCCAAACAGGAAAACTAATGTATGGCCATCTCGCGGGGCGTAGGTTGCCAAATAATGAAAGGCCACATCACAAAATTCTTCAGATTACGGCAGTAAATGGTGATGACAAGTGACTTTACGTAATAGGACAAGTTAATAACATCTCGTGCCGTATGGTTGTGGATACTGGAGCCAATGTGTCTATAATCAGGAAAGATTTGGCGGAAAACTCAAAAGTTAGTATTATCTGGATGCCACCCTGCGTTTCCTTGCAAGCAGTGACGGGTGAAGAGATTCGGGTTCATGGGAAAACTAACGTCACTCTAAGATTTGGAAATATAGACTTTCACCATACGGCATATATAGCAGATATCACCGATCCCTGTATTCTTGGACTGGATTTTCTAAAGAACCATAACTTTAAATTTAACTTTGAAAATAGCAATATGCATTCAAAATTTGAAGACATCACTCTTTTTGGCTTACAAACACAATTTGAATCCAACCAGAAAATTATTGCAAAAACCAACATCTCATTATCGCCAAGAACTGAATGTATAATACCCGGTTTAGTAGCAGAAAATAGAAAATTTCGATTCGGCCTAATTGATTATTCGGACTCAGACAACTCAAAAGGAGGAGTACTGATAGCTTCGTCAGTTGTAGACCTCTCGAAGTCAGTCATCTCAGTGAGGATGGCTAACATTAATGATAAGACGAGGACTATTCAGGAAGGAGAAGTAATAGCAGCTTGTGCTCCTATCACTTATCTAGACCGAAAATGCAATAGCCAAGACCATTCTTCAGACGATCTAGTCAAGGATTTACTAAAAAGCAGTGACTTAGACAAGAAACAGAGATGTGCTGCAGGAGAGCTGATTACAGAATTCCAAAGCCTATTTTCAAGAACATCTGAGGACTTTGGAAGAACTAGACTAACGCAACACCGAATTGATACGGGTGAGCATCCTCCTATTAAGCAGCACCCCCGACGACTAACGTTTGCTAAACAGGAAGAAGTCCAAAAACTCATTAAGGACATGAAAGATAATGATGTCATTGAGCCATCCATTTTGAGTCCTTGGGCATTTCCCATCGTCTTGGTCAGGAAGAAAGATGGCTCTACCAGATTCTGTGTGGACTATCGTCGGTTGAATGACGTTACCAATAAGGACAGCTATCCTCTGCCAAGAATAGATGACACTCTGGACACACTTGCCGGCAATATACCTGGTTTTCTATCCTAGATCTCAAGAGTGGGTATTGGCAGATAGAACTCCACCCTGACGATAAAGAGAAAACTGCCTTCATCACGGGACAAGGACTATGGCAATTTAAGGTTATGCCTTTCCGCTTGTGCAATGCACCTGCAACATTCAATCATCTTATGGAAACAGTCCTCGGAAGACTTTAGTATGAGGCCTGCCTGGTTTAGCTTGATGACATTATTATTGTGGAGCGCTCTTTTGAAGAACATCTGAAAAATATCAGACTAGTGCTACAAAAGCTGAAAGAAGCTAACCTGAAATTAAGTCCATTCAAGTGCCAACTATTCCGGCGTGAAGTCACCTATCTCGGACACATCATTTCGGCAGAAGGTGCACGAACAGACCCGGATAAGATTTTGGCTGTGAAAGACTGGAACTGCCCGACGGATGTTCACCAGCTCCGGAGTTTCTTGGGCTTATGCACGTAATACCGGAAATTCGTGAAAAATTTCTCAACGATCGCCAGACCACTCAATAAGTTTACCGAGGCAAAAAAGATATTCATCTGGACGGCTGATTGTAACTACGCCTTTAACAAGCTTAAGGAAGCACTAACATCTGCTCCAATCCTGGCATATCCTGAAATTGGGAAACAATTTATTCTGGATACAGATGCAAGTCATGAGAGTATTGGGGCTGTATTGTCTCAAGAGATCTATTGTCAGGAGCATGTCATCGTCTATTTTAGCAAGTGCTTGTCTAAACCAGAAAGAAATTATTGTGTGACCAGGAAGGAACTGCTCGCTATCGTAAAAGCCTTGGAGCACTTCCATCCTTACCTATACGGTCGAAGGTTCCTGCTGCGAACAGATCATGCCCCATTGATCTGGCTACTGAATTTTAAAAATCCAGAAGGCCAAATAGGTAGGTGGATACAGAGAATACAGGAGTATGACGTGGAAATTCGCCACAGAAAAGGATCAGCACATGGAAATGCAGACGCCCTTTCAAGAAGACCCTGTCCTGAGAGCTGCAAATACTGCTCGAGAATCGAAACAAAATTTGGCGTAATAGATCCAATAGTCCGCAACGCCAAGTCCAAGTTAGAACGCCATCATCATCAGCATTGGACCCGTGGAGTGATGAGAACGTCCGAAAAGATCAACTGGCTGATCCTGAAATAAAACCCATCATAGAATTCAAAGAATCGTCTGACGAAAAGCCCAGCTGGAAAGACATCGCCCCTTTTCATCCTACAACGAAGCGTTACTGGGCTCTTTGGGACTCTCTCCATCTGAGAAATGGTGTTTTATATAGAAAATGGGAGTCTGACAACGGAAAAACTTTCAGGTGGCAATTAATACTCCCAAAGACAAGAGTTTCAACAGGCCTTAAGGAACTGCATGGCAGTCCAACTGTAGGACATTTTGGTGTTATGAAGACCTTACAAAAAGTTCGTGTGCGCTTCTACTGGAACAATGTGTGGAGTGATGTGGAAAAGTGTTGTTGCACATGTGTGATCCCTGTGCTGCACGCAAAGGTCCCAGAAAACGCACTAGAGGAAGACTGCAGCTGTATAATGTGGGAGCGCCTTTCGAACGAATAGCTTTTGACATCCTAGGTCCATTTCCGAGATCATTAGATGGCAACAACAACATCCTGTTTGTAATGGACTACCTCACTAAGTGGCCTGAAGCCTATCCTATTCCCTATCAAGAGGCCCCGAGTGTCGCAGAGGTTCTAGTTCAACACTGGATCTCACGATTCGGGGTCCCTCTACAACTATACTCAGATCAGGGGAGAAACTTCGATTCTGCAGTTTGAAAGATACTGTGTAAAATACTCGCCATCGACAAAACCAGGACAACAATTTTGCATCCTTTCTGACGGCATGGTAGAGAGGTTCAATCGGACCATCCTGAGCAGCCTTTCTCTCCTGGCATCCAGTAATCAACAGGACTGGGACAAGAAATTGCCCTTTTTCCTGCTTGCCTACAGGAGTGCCGTTCGCGAGACCACCGGCTATTCCCCATCCCAGATGCTTTTCGGACGTGATCTTCGTCTGCCTGCGGATCTTCTGTTTAGCCGACCACCAGATGCTCCCTTGGCTCCTGAGGAGTATGTCGAGAAACTCCAGGCACGGATGGAGGAAATACATCATCTGGATAGGGAAAGAATCGGCTTGGCTTCCGAGATGATGAAGACCCGGTACGACGCAAGAGCAACCAGACACGACTTCCACGAAGGCGACAAAGTGTGGCTATGGAATCCGAAACGTCGCAAACGACTCTCTCCGAAGCTGCAGACCAACTACGTCCTGTCCTAAAAAGACTTACACAGTCCTAAAAAGACTGAATGACGTTGTGGTGCGGATACAGAAATCACCACACTCAAAACCGAAGGTAATACATTATAATAGGCTAGCCCCTTATCTTGGCCAAGATGAATAAGATCCTTAAGTTTAGACCATGGTCATTAATTATTTTGTAAATAATGTAAATTATTTATCTTTTCTAATTCCTTAGTTTTATTTTAATATTCGAATTTATGTCTACATCTCTTTATGTATATTATTTTGAATATATTTGAATTTATTTGTATTGTATATGCGTTGGAATACATTTGTTATTTTATATGTGATTATTGTGGGTGCCTAGGCACCCACCTAATTCCTCTTAACTGGAACCAACCGGCGAGCAGAAGAACTCGCTGTAACAACTTCTCTCTCTGACTCGCATAAGGAATGACGTGCTTTCCCTTTATTCAATATTCACGTTCAACCTAAGTAATTAGTAATTCTTATAATATTCTATAATGCTGTAAATTAAAAATATGTTTAACCTTTTTTATCATTCATTTTTATTATTTATATAACTTGTAATAAACACTAAATAGATTCTCACTTCACGCCATAATTGATGACCCGAACGTGATCCGTTAACATCCAGATCATTTTAAAGATAATAACGTTAACTTTTTAATTTTCTAATTTTAATCTGTCACATCCTCGCATTCTTCCCGCCATCAATTTATAATCATTTCATGCCTGAGCTATCGCTGGAAAAACCGTAAGTTTTTATACTTTGCTTTTTCCTTTATGTGTGCTGTATGTTTTTTTTCAAAAATTTCTGTTGCACTCATGTTTAACATACGCCGAATAATTTTTTTTTAAAAACTGTTTGTCCATTTCGCGAAGAAATAATTTTTTGTGTATCGCATGCATGTAAGATTTTTAATCCTGTATTCATATTTTATGTAAATATAATTTCATTTTCCTAACGTTTGTTTTTCAACGTAAAACATACTTACGTAAAAAGATTTTTATTTACCTTCCAACATGCCTAATGAATGTGATAGTAACCAGATATATCCCACGTGGCAGTCAACCCACCACCTTTTTGTAAACATAGCCCTGCGCTATGGTTTGTGCGATTAGAGGCGCAGTTCGATTTAGGCAAAATTTTAAATGATACCACTAAATTTAATTATGTTCTGTCTGCTGTTGAGTCAGACATTTTAAATTCTGTTAGCGACTTGGTTCTAAAACCACCTGAAAAAGGAAAGTACGAAGATTTAAAAAAGCGTTTAATCGAAGTACATTCAGAAAGTGAGGATTCTAAAATTCGAACTCTCCTCCAGGGTTTAGAATTAGGGGACCAACGGCCATCCCACCTCCTTACGCGTATGCGTTCCCTTGTAGGCGATAATGTTGGCGAGCCACTCTTGAAATCGCTGTGGCTCGGACGTTTGCTTAACGGAACGCAAACAATTCTTGCTGCTCTCAATGAAAACTTAGATCAGCTAGCTACTGTTGCTGATAAAATCAATGACCTGACTTTTTCCCAAGGAATTAATTCTGTTGCAGCAACATCTGACAAAAATGCACAGTTAGAACAACAAGTTGCTCAACTTAAGCAGCAAGTAAGCGAACTAACTAGTTTCGTGAAGCGTTCCCGTAGCCCAGCCCGCAACTCAAACCATTTCCGCAATCGCAGTAATTCGCGAAATCGTTTTAAAAGGTACCAAGAACCCACAAATGGATATTGTTTTTACCATACAAATTTTGACAACAAACCAAAAAAGTGTGCTACTCCATGCTCTTCGTTCGGAAAACTAGAATGGCTATCGTCTCCTGACCTCATTGGTGATCGCCTCATTAACCTCATTTTATTGGCCGATTATTCCTCTAAGATAACCTTTTTGATCGATACAGGAGAGGATATTTCTGTTATTCCGAAATATTTCGTGCCTCATGCTAAAGTTCAACAAGACTTAACTTTGTACGCTGCGAACGGCACAAAAATACGGACTTATGGCACAAAACGAATTTTACTCGATTTAGATGTACGACGCCAATTTACCTGGTCTTTCGTAATCGCAGATGTTCACCAACCAATCATTGGGGTTGATTTCCTAAAACATTTTAATTTGCTTGTTGATTCTAAACAGCATAGAGTTATTGACGTCAACACTAAACTTTCTTCGAACGGCCAACTTCCAAAAATTAAGGCTGTAGCATCTAACCTAGCAATATTAGTCGGCAATACTAAGTTCGATAAGGTTTTAAAACAATATCCCGAATTAATTAACCCTTCACAACCGATAAATGTTGATACTTCGAATCAAGTTTATCATCACATAGAAACTCAAGGCCCCCAGTATTTTCAAAACCTCGTCGCCTCTCTCCCACAATTATAAAAGCTGTTAAGAAAGAGTTTGAATACCTTATGGCGCAAGGTATAATTCGTCCATCAAAGAGCCCCTGGGCAAGCCCACTGCATGTTGTTAAAAAATCTAATGGAGAGTATCGACCCTGTGGTGATTACCGTATACTTAATTCAGTTACCGTGCCCGATCGCTATCCAGTCCCTCACATCCAAGACTGCACTCAAAATCTGCATGGAAAAACTATATTCACTACTTTGGATTTGGCCCGAACGTATCATCAAATAGCAATAAATCCACCCGATATTCCTAAAACAGCCGTAACTACCTCATTTGGTCTATTCAAATGTACTGCTATGCCCTTTGGACTTCGAAATTCCGGTCAAACATTTCATAGACACATGCATCAAGTCTTAGCTCATCTAGAATTTTGTATTCCATATTTTGATGACTTACTCATAGCATCTTGCTCTGAGGATGAACATCTTGACCACTTACGTCAAATCTTTTCTCGTTTAAGAGATTACGGTCTCAAAAGATAAACCTTGATAAATGTGTTTTAGGCAAAACATCTGTAAAATTTCTGGGTTGTCTCACAACACCTGAGGGTGTTAAACCACTTCCCGATAAAGTCGAAGCCATCGCAAATTTCCTAAGCCAGATACAATTAGTTTTTCATTGCTAAATAACAACCCTTCTTGAATATTAATGTTATTTTTAATTTTATAATATGTTTTTACACTATTGTCTACATTTTTGTAAGATTTAGGACAACCCTCTTTGATATATTTAACAACTATTGTAATTCTGGATCTAATTCAGTTTCTTTTTTAAATTGTGCACGTCTCTTTTCACTCATGGGTAAATGTTTTGAAATTGTATGCACAATATTTAGCATTTCAGGATCATCCCTTACAGTTTCACTAACAGGAAATGCTCGTGATAAAGTATCATCAAGAAACATTTGATTACCTGGTACATAATTTATTTCAAAATCATACTTTAATAATTTTAAAATCATTCTTTGCATTCTAGAAGATATTTTATGTATAGGTTTCTTAACAATCGCCATTATAGGCTTATGGTCACTCTGTACAACAACTTTACGTCCATATACAAAATTATGGTATTTCTCAAATGAGAAAACAATTGCCAATAATTCTTTCTCAATCTGTGCATAATTTTTCTCACTGTCTGTTAAACTGCGTAAGACAAATGATACCGATTGACCTTTTTGGATTAAACAGGATCCTAGCCCATCTTTTGAATGATCATATTGTATTACTATTTCATCATTAACACTAAAAACTTTTAAAATTGGAGCTTTAGCTAACAATTCTTTAATGTTTACAAGGGACAATTCTTGTTCTTTTCCTCAATTAAATTCTACATTTTCATGAATGATTTCTCTTAATGGAGCAGTAACTTTAGATACATTGGGTATAAATTTTGAAAGAAAATTCATCATGCCCAACAATCTCCTAACTTCAGTTTTTGATTTTGGTGTTGGCATCTCAACAATTGCTTTTATGTGATCTGGATCAGGTTTTATACCTGATTTAGATATAATTTGACCTACGTATTTTACCTCAGACACCCTATATTGTAGTTTATGTGGATTAAACTTTATATTTAACAATTTAGCTCTTTTAAGAACTCTAGACATAATTGCATCATGTGAATTCTCATCACATCCTGCAAAAATAATGTCATCAAAATAAATCTCTACTCCCTCAATATCTCCAAAAAGCTTTTGATTTCTCTTCTGAAATACTTCAGGTGCAGAAACTATACCAAATGGCATTTTGTTGAATTGTACCTTCCAAAAGGTGTATTAAATGTACAAATTTCAGAGCTAACTTCATCTAAAGGTACATGCCAAAAACCATCTTTCAAATCTACAACTGAAAATATTTTCTTGCCCTCTAATCTACTAATGATATCATCTGTACAAGGAATTTGATATAATGTTCTCTTTTAATTACTTTGTTAAAATCTCTAGGGTCTAAACATAATCTTAAATTTCCATTGGGTTTTTCTACAATGACTAAACTTTGCACCCAATCAGTTGGCTTATTAACTCTTTTGACACTATTCCTTCTTTTTCTAATCTATCTAGAGTACTTTTTAATTTTGGCTGCAAAGCCAGAGGAACACGTCTTGGTGGGTGAATTACTGGTACAGAATTATCTTTTAAAGTAATGTGATATGGTTCATTTGGAAATTCCCCTACCCCAGTAAATATATCTTTATATTTCTTAATTAACTCATTTTTACTTATACTACATTCAACAGCATCAATTCTTTCAATAAGTTTTAATTCCTTGCAACCTCTTAACCCTAATATTGGTTTGGATTTTACATTTACTACATAGAAAGGCAAAGGAACATTTTTGAGTTTATCAGTAGAGCAATTAATTATAAGGGAACTATTTAGCTTTAAATTAAAATTACCATATGTAGTTAGAGATATATTAGTTTTACTAAGTTTTGGATTAACTTTAAACATACTCAAAACATACAGTGGCAAAATATTTACTTCAGCTCCAGTATCCAGTTTGAAATTTACATCAAAAAACACTTATTATTTACATCTAATGAAACATTTTTATATCAAGTAGTTTCACTTACCATTTTTACATTCTTAAAATTAGAGTCTGTAAGATTTTTCATTGCACATTTAGTTTCATTTTCATTCACAGAATCAATATAAACCAGTTCATTTTCAGGAACGTTCATTTCATGAATGTTCTTTGTATTCTGGAAACATTTAGCAGCAAAATAGTTTTTCTTCTTGCACTTGGCACAAATTTTCCCGAACGCTGGACACTCTCGAGGCTTGTGTTTTCGTCCACACTTTTTGCAGTTGTACTGGGTTTTAGGCTTGCTCTGATTTTCCTTCACGAAGTTTATTATGGCTGTATCGTGCTTCATATTTCGGATTTGTTCCCGGCTCGCTTCAGCTGCCCGGACGATTTCAATCGCTTTTTCAACACTGAGGTTATTTTCTCGCAGGAGTCGTTCTTGTAAGCCACTGTCTTTAATTTCCAAGACGATGCGGTCTCGAATCAATCCGTTTTCTTGCTCTGCGAACTCGCACGTGGATGCTAAAGTCTTTAGCTGAGTGACATATGTCTCAATTGCTTGGCCCTCCAGTTGGACACATGAAAAAAATTTATAACGCTCACAAACAACATTCTGTCGTGGTGAACAATATTCTTCAAACTTTTGAAGAACTTCCGAAAAATTCGCTTTCGATTCTAACTTGAAGGTATTGTATATTTCAAGTCCTTCACTGCCCAATAAGTTCAACAGGATTGCTATTTTTACTTTATCTGTTCGATCGTCTTTTTCTATTGCCAGCAGATAATTCTCCAGTTCTTGCCTCCATTTTCGCCATTTTTCTTTCACATTTTCCAGCGAAAATTGCAGTGGAGCAGGGGGTCGGAAGGCTTCCATAGCACACGTGGATATCTTTTCAATCCGATATAATCGCTAAAACTCCTGACACCATGTTATGTTTGTTGGTTTCAGAATGTTCTTTAGAACATTTGCATCAGAAGCTTCGTTAAATTATTTTATTAAGCATGAGATGACAACGTCATCTCACAACAGCAACAACACAAGCAGTGATATATAGTTACAATACACAGCTAACACAAGTACAAATTCACAGTTACAGTTATCATGACACCCACAACTACCATACACGGAGATAAAAAGCAAAATTCCCAGATTCTATCAAATTTCTAATATGTCATTTACTAGAAATGGAAAACTACGATTTTCTACTTCGGATCCAATTTGTGCAGTTCAAATCTTATATTTAGAGTAAATATTGAATGTTTCGGTTAATACAAGTGTCATATGGGAGGGTATAACATCTCGCTTCTCTTACTATACGAAATTCCAACTAACCTATCCTTGGAAGAATTGTCTCTGCGGAATTACAAAGTAGTAATAATTTTAAAATTGTAGAAATTCGCAGATTTATAAAATCAGGGACAAATCCTGAAGTATCTCCTGTTCTATTACCATTCTTGGAACGGTTTTGCCAGAAAAGGTGAAACTTTGGTTTATCAATCATAATATTCAACTTTTCATCGACAGACCTAGACAATGTTCTAATTGTTTCAGTTTTTTGCATCCATCCCGATCTTGTCAAAGTCCAGCTATATGTTGCAATTGTGGTTCTTCCCATCAAGGAACGTGCACAGTAAATGCGACCTGCATTAACTGTAAACTGGAAACGTTACAAAAATCAATGGAAACTGTACTTTCTCACGTATGTAGCATAATAGATTCGACGACACGATATTCTCCCCCTGGAAGAAAGAAAAGAGCTTCTGACACATTAAATATTCCCATGGGTCCAGTCCCAGGTGGTTCTGGCAAAAGTGGAAAACTTAATACTGAAATCGGATAAAAAAAATCTCTGTATATATGTTCTCATTTTCTGTGCATATGTTTCTCTACCAGTACTTTAATGCAATTATTTTTTTCTTTGTTCCTCAAAGGGGAGGAATCTTTTTGAAATTTCGATGAAATATTCTTTTACCCTTTTTCTAAATTTATGCATTTTTTACAATGGAGCTGTAGAAGCCTTAAAAACAAAACCATTTGGTTTAACTTCCCTCCCTTTTCGCAAGCAGATATCTTAATTTTCCAAGAAACCTTTTTATCAAATGAAGACAGGTTTAATATTCCAGAGAAAAAGATATTCAGAAATGACAGACAAAATACACCTGGAGGTGGTTTAATAATAGCCGTTTCTTTGAATGTTTCTGCCCAACACATTCCTTTTCAGTTAACACAAAAAGATCTGGAAATACTTGTTGTTAAAATAAATATTAAAGAAATTTCTTTTTATGTTATAAACATCTATGCACTGCGTGGACTAAATATTACTATAATCAAATCCTTTCTCGAATCTTTAACAGATCCTTTCTTCATTTTTGGCGATTTTAACCTGCATCATCCGATGTGGGGATCAGATCACAGTTCCAGATACAGTAATATTTTTGTTGATTGGTTAACTGAATCAAATTCAATACTTCTAAATACAACAGTTCCTACCTACAGGAATTCTGTGGGTAAATACTCTTTAATCGATCTTACAATTTGTTCCTTAAATTTATCTGGACATACTAATTGTTATGTGTCAGCTTGTTTCTTTGATAGTGATCATAGAGCCCAGTAATAACAGAGTTTTCTCTACTAAAGCCGAGTAAAGGATTTTTAACAAAAATAAACTGGCAAATAGTGAAAGAAGAAGTGCAGATTATACTGAATAATTCAGAAGGAAATATAGATAATCTCACTGATAAAATTTCGAAAATTATTCATAGTAATAGTAAAGAAGTTAAAATTTCTAACAAATCTTTCCCTCCATGGTGGAATGGTTCTTGCCATAATTTTTATAAAGAAATTCACAGGAAAAAAGCTACACGAAGCATTTCTCCCCAATTATGGATCAAATACAAGCAATACGCTAGTAAACTCAGATTTCATATTCAAAATACTAAAAGATTATACTGGGATAATATTTGTAACAACGTTTTTAATCCAAAGATATTTTTTAATATTCTCTCAAGAAGCTCTCCACCTCTAATAATATAGATCCTAAGCATAATATATTCTTCAAATAAATAATAGAGAATCATTACTCATCCTCAAATTCAAGCAAATATTTTTGCGGATTTTTTTTGCATCTAAAAACGCTCATCATGAACCAATTCCTCTGGACTTTTTCCACAAAGTGGATAACATTCTTAATAAACCTTTTCATATTGCCGAAATTCACAGAGCAATAAAACTTTCTAAAAATTCACAAGTCCTGGAGCTGATCATATCACAGCATCTTTCCTTAAAAAGCTTGATCACAGTGATTGTGAAGTAATTTTAAGATATTTTCAAAATCTATTTGATAATGCAATAGTTCCAAACTCTTGGAAACATTCAATCATCCTCCCGATTCCCAAACAATGCAAAGACAAATCTCAAATTTCATCTTACAGACCAATAGCTCTGACTTCCATCTTTTCAAAAACCTTTGAAAGAGTTCTAACCAGTAGAGATTAAGCTACTTTTTAACTGCAGAAAGAAAACTTCATCCTCAACATTACGGTTTCTCTCGTCCCTTTTAAAGATAGCAGAAGTGCTACCTATCTTATTCAAAAAGCAATAGTGGATGCAAAATTGCAAAAGAAATATTTTGTAGGAATAAGTTTAGATATAAAAAGCGCGTACGATTCAGTTTACATCGATGGTCTTCTCTATAAATGTCTGCAAATCGGTATAACAGGAAAAACAGCTATTTAGATCCATAAGTTTCTCACACATCGTTTTTTTTCAGGTTAAATGGAGGGGATTTCTTTCCTCCAAAAGGATATCTTCTCAAGGTCTTGCCCAGGGTAGTGTCCTCTCTCCCCTTTTATATACATGCATGATTTTTGGAAACTGTGTAACATGACACCAAATGTTTCATATATGCCCCGATGACGTTTTCATTCACTGCTCACATCATTCTTAGATTACATTCACAAAAAATTGCAAAATACGCTGGAAAGAATTTCTCAATGGTGCAAATTTTGGAAGCTATCTCTTAGTCTAGATAAAAGTACAATAGCTGAGTTATCCTATAAAAGAATTAATACGTTTCCTAATATTTTATTGGAAGGGCATTCACTACCTTGGCAATCCTCTATCAAATATTTAGGAGTTCACTTTTCCAAACGGAGCCAGAATGCTTCATTAAGAAATCAATTAAATAGCAAAGCATTGAAAAAAATTAATAGCCTTAAGGCTATATGGCCTACATGAACCAAGAGCTGCAAATCTGATCAAAATAGTAAATAATAGTATATGCAGTATTTTCTTCTACTTCAGCCATAAAATAAATAAATGGTCTGACAACCAAATGAAACCTTTTAATGTCATTCAAATCAAAGCCCTCCGAATTGCATTAGGACTTCCACAATGGACTCCAAACATTGTATTTTTAAAATTGGCTGGAGAGGAAATTTTATCAGACAAAATTCGAAGACTGGCAAATAAATATTTCCTTTCTCAAATTTCTAATCAAACCTTTTCTCCACATTATTTAGCAATAACCCCGAGTCTTTAAATTTAAATATTATGAAAGAAGATAAAAATAATATTATAAATATACTAAATGCTTTGAATGCTATTAGTGGTCAAATTATCCCAATTCCCAGAATCACATCTTTTTCAATTCTCCCATGCAAAATATATGTTGATAACTTCAAATATCAGGATAAAAATTTACCAATACATATTATAAGGGGCTTATTTGATGAAACAATGGATCGCGATTTCCAAGACCTATATAATAGCTACTGATGCTTCCAAAACTGAACAAATTACATCAATTTCAGGTATTACGGAAAATTCCTCTTTTGCCTACGGAATCAATCCATTCTATTCTCATTCTATTTTCACAGCTGAAGCTCTGCCTATCTGCCAAGCATTAGATGATCTGTCATTTACAAACAAGAATCTGCTGATATTATCTGATAGTCTCTCTGTTCTCTCCACTCTTCAAAATTATTCGATCAAATCTCATAGTGTCATCCATAAATTAGCTAGCAAAATTTTCGTTCTATCGTATTATAATTATCAGTTAATCCTACTTTGGACTCCGGGACACTCAAATATATTGTGGAATGAACAGGCGGATAATCTCGCAAAATCTGTCACAGAGTCTAATGCTTATATCGACTGGATCGTCTCAGAAGACATCAGTAAAAAAATATACCAAGAGAGTTTTAAAAAAGGAAATTTTAACTTCTCTTCAAGCAAATATTTTGAAAACTTGGGCAATATTCCAAACATAGTCTCGATCTCTAAGTGGACAAGTAATAGAAGAGAAGAAATCCTATGTAATCGAATCTTCAGCAAAATGATCATCACTCCTGGATTTCTACGAAAATTTAATTTATCAGACAACGCAAACTGTAGTTTTTGTAATTGCTTAAACGATTTGGGCCGCATCTTGTTAAACTGCAATAGATATATTCATCCTCGAAATCAACTAAAGTATTTTCTCAAAATTGATCCATACTATAACATTACTTTCAAAGAACTATTGGAAAAAGCTTTGTCAAATAGATTATGATTTTTTATCCAGAAAATGAAATATTTTGATATCTATTAATTTATAAATCCTTTAGTTTTTTCAGGAGATAAAAAATAGCCTTTGTTGCTCTATATCCCACAAAAGCTGACCTGAACTGAACTGAACTCAGTATTTAGACAGTTCTTTAAAATGAAACAGTCAGAAGAATTGCTTATTTTTTTTATTAACAAAGTTAACAATAAATATTATGTTTTTTTTACTAAGTAATTGAATTCTATTAATATATTTAGCATAACTTTTTTTGTGTGTGTGAATCTATTCATGTTCAAATTCCATAGATAAATTTAAATATTATTTAAAATATTTTGAAACAACATTCAACTGAAAAAAACAAATCAATAAATTTTACAATAAATGCCAATCATTCCAATTATGAACAGAATTCATAAAGTAACTTTTCATTTTCTACATGCTTTCTCGCTTCAGTCTCTAGCGACATCTGTCGCAAGGAAAAGAAACTTGGTTTTTAGAGTAAAAATCGGGGCTTCCGACTGAGCCGCGATATATATTTTTTTTTACTTGAGTCGGAACAAAAAATATTACTGTTCGAAGCCCTGATAAAAACTGAAAAAAATAAATGTCTCCCTGAATAACATTGAGAAAAGTCAGCTTAAGATTAAAAGTATAACACACTGATCGTGTTTCAAAGAGACTAAAAAAAATTACAAATGGTTCAAGCTCAATGAACATTATTCGGAAATTTATAGAAAAATCTGAACATGAGAGAAAAAATTTTGTTTTCCCTGAAGATTTTGTGTTTCCAAAGTTTTTAAAATATTCCTAACTATTATTATTTTATCCCCGGGGGGGGGGGAATAGGATCGGGTACAATGGCAACCAGAAAGAAAGTACGAAAAATAAAAGCTACAGAGAAAAGGTAGCAAAACATTTTATCCCATAGTTTTTATTCATGTTTGGTGCATTACGTGCAGCAACTGTCGGCTTCTGAGGGAACAGCGCGTCGAACAAAATTATAAAAATACTCTTTACAATAATAAATTCTTAGATACTTAGGATATTCAGATATAACTGAGATTTTTTCTGAAATATTTTTTTCTGAATTAATCGGAATTCTTGCACCGATTTAGCGACATATATGAGCCAAACCACATGTTTTTCTCCATGAGTCAGGAAATATGATTTTTATATTACGCACAAAATATACACTACACTTTAAAATTAGATTGTAAAGTTTTAAAGAATTTCAATGTTTCGTTAATGTATACCGTTTAAAATTCTGATTTATAATGGAGAAGAAATCGACCTACATTATAATTACAAAACTTCAATCCGAAAAACTTATAATGAAAAATAATTATTATAATCTGAAATGTATTAAGAACTCACAGAACCCTTAAATTGCAAGTTTTTCAATTTTTAGAAAAAAATATATGTTAAAAGCCTCAATATTTTTGATTATTTTAGTACCAAAATTGTGTTGATACTGTGAAAACTTCCGAAGTTTTTGAGAAATAAGTAGTGAAATTTAAACGAAAACCCTATCTCTTTCTTACCTTTAACTTCATTTTTCGCAAAACAAAAACTTTTAGCTTCCGCGCAGGATTTCTCAGAAACTATTTATGATAATAATTTGAAATTTTATACACGTGTTCAAAATAAGGGTCTTCATAACTTATACATCAATATTAAAAAAAAAGTAATAGAGTTCTTTTTTATTTGAATTTTAATTTTTTTTTCTTAAAATTTTAAAATTTTCGTTATAATTGTATTAAAAAAATTTTTTTTCCCCTCTATATATAAATTTCTTTAAAGTTAGTATAACTTTAAAAGTGAACATTTTTATACGAAGTAAAATTAATTTCGTAAATTTTGATCAATTTTGTACTGTAGAATTCCGCGCGGTGTAAAATACAGATTTTCATATTTTTAAAAAATTGTCCAAATTTTATTTCGTTATAACTTTTTAAATTTTTTTTCTCGAATTCTCTAAAAATTTGAGAAATATTGTAAATATATATGATTGCCATGTATTAAAAATTTCAAATTATTGTTTTGTTTTATTTCTAAGGTACTTTGGTTTGAAGAAGGGTGTTTTTTTTCAAGAGCACGGATATTTGTTAAGGGTCCTGTGAGCCCTTAAGAGAGATATGAGGAAGTCTACATTTTCGAGGCTACTGCATGCATATCCACACACACACACACACATGCGCGGTGCTTTTTTTTTAAAAATTAGAAAAATAAACCATATATTAAAAAAGACATCGCATCAATGCTGGATTGAAAATATTTCTTTGTTATCGATTACTGCGACCCTAGCGGCAGTGTTTCATTTCATTGATTTTTAAATTTTTATTTCACTTACTAAATTTATATTTTATGACAGATTGACTCCCATAAATATTTATCTTTTTGTCATTTTGAATCGAAAAGATTTTGTTCATTGTTTGAAATACCTAATTTATGGACCAAAAAGAAAATTTAATTCTCTCTCTCTCTCTCTCACTTTTATAATTATAAATTATATTGAGTTCACAATTTTCATAAAAAGGGAAGCTTATCTATAACATATATCAAAGAATTATTTATTTTTTTTGTTAATAGCTTAAATATTTCGAAAAAGGAATGAAGTCTGTTTGATATTTCTGTATACAGATTATTCTATGGGTTTTTTT
>BMAV01020609.1:0-17003 GCA_019973955.1 Trichonephila inaurata madagascariensis | reverse complement strand
CCCTCGATATTTCTGCTGTTGATAAGCTTCTTCTGTTTGCTCATTATAATAATTCATAAAAATATTGCGATGCCACAGCAATACCATCTTTGGGAAATGAAATACATCTGTTTGTGCTGCGCTAAATAAACATTTTATTTCAAAATAAAACTTTGCCTTTAAATTTACCACTTTTTTAAAAAGGTATTTTCTGTTATATATATTTATTACACCATACTCTTTAACATTGTGTCTGCAATATTGATTGCTAAGAGAACCGCTTCTTTTGAAGTGGGAGATCTTAAGTTTAGATTTTAATTCTGCCGGCAGTTGTATATTAATCTCTCATTATATGTAGAACCTTTATCTCTAGAGAGTCTAGTTCGGGACCACCTAGCCTTAGTGTTTCCCAAAGTGGTCTATATAGAACACAGGTTCTACGCCAGCGAAAAAATAAATTGGGGGTCCGTAAAGTGTAAATGGGGGTGGGGTCTACGATAGTGGCTCTCATTAAACCAGATTTTAATTTTAAATGGAAATTGAATCAAGTGAAAACCAGACTTACCTATTTAGTTGATTTATTTACTAAATTTAATGAAGTTAATTTGCAGTTTCCAGGTGAAAGCATAATTTTTTTTTAAACAAGGACCCCGTTTCAGCCTTTCTTTTGTGTGCCAGATTTAAGCTAAAGGAGTATAATTGCGGACATCTCAAATTGTCACGGACAATCTGCCAGGAAAAAGGCGTTTTAACCTACATTTAAATGCCCTTTCTTTGGATTTTGAAAATGTTTTGACTATCGTAATACCACAATAGGCAATGAATTCATTTGATCACTTTGAAAGAAAAAAAAAAGTCAGATTACAAGAACTAGGAACAGGCACTAACTAAGATTTAAAGTTAAGGACCGCCAAATGCACCGGACATGGTTAGGTACTTTTGCACGATGAAATCGCATTATTCAGGCGTAAAACCTTTTTGGTACGTAGAACGTAAATTACCCATATAAATCCGCCTTGGAAATGGTGAAATGTCAGAAATAGCTCCAGAAATTTAAAAAATTAAAGTTTTATATATCCTTGCTTCCAGAGTTTTCTTGACGCTATATATTTGGCAAGCTTTATTACAAAAATCTCGCAGATGGCGCCATGTGTATGCAATCAAGTACAAAATTTTGAAACGTTACTTTAATAAAATTACTTCTCTGCAAAATGCTTTTAATGCACATTAATAATACTATATTTTATGAAAAAGAGTATTTGGTTACACGAATAATGACTTTAATCACTTCAGAAACACTAATTCTGCTTTTTTCATGAAAAGTAGGGTGGGGTTAAAAATACGTAACCTTAGAACTGATGTCAAGAAACCAACCCCATGACATCATTTGAAAAGGCAACGGTCAAGTGACCTGAGATCAGCTGACTGTTGGGTCTTGCTTAAATTTTAGAATGCACTGGTAGAAAAGAAATCGCTTGAACAGGACAGCTATGGGGGAGTAGAGGGACCTCTATTTTTAGCACTGATAGTGGGGTGACTCTGGGGAACAGTGGTTCGTAAACTTTTTCTACTCTCACAGAGCTCAAGAACAGGGTGGCAGACTATTTTGAAGAGTACCACAATTTGATAAAAAATTACGAGTGCCGTTTCCAACAAAACAAATATAGAAAAGTAAAAAAATTACTTATAGGTTGGTATATTATGGAATTTTTACGCAAATAAAGCATTTTTTTCAATGTAAGAAATTTAAAAAATAAGATGAAGTGCAAAATTTAGGTTTTATTGTTAATAACTTCTTTTTACAGGTTCAATTCAGTTAAGTTAGGTACAAATAAAAACGAAAATTTGAAACATTTAATTTTAAATAATTATTAAACAGTTAGTATTCACTTAATGTGGCTTTTTGAATTACTCTTTTTTTTACCAAGTCACTATATTAGGATTAACTTTTGCAGATGTTAACAAAATTAGGTTATTATAGGTGCACACATCAGCTAGCTAGGTTGAATAATATTTATATTATGTTCATTCATAGCAGAAAACGTTTACTCATACAAACATATTTTGAGATTTTTGTCTGAGACAACCCCACTTCAATAAAATTGTAGAAAATTATTATTATGCATTCAATTTCTTTTTAATTTTTTCAGTATGTCTGGTGTGTCCCTCGTTACAACCGCATCGGGTGCCACGGGTCGGCCAACCACCACTGCCCTAGAACTAGCTGTCTTTTGTGAAGCCCAAGAACCAGGTCTTTGTGAAACCCCTAGAATGAAAAGTATTTTGTCGCGAACCCATAACACACACTTGTAAAGGCAATTAAAAAAGAGAGCCGCATCGATTATTAAAAAATTTAATCTACTTTAATATAATTTATTACTCAATAATATTAACCTGTGATCCAGGTTTCACCCATCCATTCATTATGTTTAGTAACTAGAATATGTACTTGATTTTTCTCACACAAACCGTCGAAGTCTAAGCCCATTGAAATTAACTGTAATTGCATTACATATCTCTGAGCTTACTTATTCCTATACTTTGTTTTTGTACAATTTTTATGCCAAGTAAAATATTTTTCACTTGTACACATTATTCTGAATGGGATTAAAATGTTTAGAGGAATACTCGAGTATTTTGTTTGAATTTGGCAACAAAAAGATTTAGGAGCTTTTTTCTTGCTTAAATTTAGAGTTTGGACATCAAATCTAAGTTGAAGGTCAATAAGTCGTTACCTCCTTATTGTAAGTGTTTTCCCAACAAATGTCAAACGGTGCACTTTCCATTGAAAACTATTTAGTTTTGCAAGACATTGTACTAACGAGTATACAATTGTCTCGTGGAACCCGGGAGAGTAAAACAATAAAATTTTTACAATCTATTAGGTAAATAATATATAAAATAAACACATTTTTAATATCTTATTATATTATAATAAAAAGTTTTAAAAAAAAAAATTATTATTGCAAAAATAAAGTTATTATGTTTAAATAAAAATTTTCAGTTTCTAATGACAGGAATGAGCTTTTAAATTTCGTGGGGATGCAAAACTTCATATATAGAGAACGTAACCATTTTGCATACACATTTTTAATTAATTTTTTTTTCGGTTTATTTATTGTGACTAGTGGAACCCCTGGACATGTATCGTGGAATTTGGCGGTTCCGTGGAACACAGTTTGAAGACCACTGTGGCCGCGGTAGCCGAGTGGTAGGTATCGGATCGTATGGTCACGAGTTCGGAGCCCAGTACTACCAAAGGCTGGCCCGCCGTGTAAGTAGCGATGCACGTTAAATCTGTCGAGAGCTGAAACGTCCTCCCGTTGGTATGGTGTGGTAGTTAGGAGAGGGGGTGCCATCTCAGGTGTCGTCCACGCCTTCGGACCATGGTCCGTAATTACGTGTCCGTCGCCAAAAGCCCCGTGTAGCCGAACAGTGCGACGCGTAAATATTGAATCAATCATGAAGACCACTGTCGTGGTGTGTATACTTCTTAGTGGGTGAAAACCCGGAATTGTGTGTCATTTGATTTTTTAATGCCGCTCGCCAAAGCAACAATAGGCTATTGATCACAAACCCGTAATTTTGAACCATGGTCAAGTGACGTGGACGACACCTTGAGCTGGCACTCTTCTCCTGCAACGACCCCAACACAGCACCGGTACGTTTCCAGCTCTGACAGATTTGCACGTCCGTCGCTGCCCCAGACGGAGATCTTGAGTGGTACTGGGTTTGAACTCTCGTGACAAAGCCAGTTAATGATCCGATACCTATAAAATACTCAGCTGTAAATAATGCATATCACAAAAGAGTGTTATAGATTTCGATAAAAGCAGTGCTTCTCAAACTTTCAATATTTATGATCCAATTGTAGTCACAATTTTCATCGCAGACCCCCTGCGTACAATGTATTGAATCCACTATAATGTACTTTGATGGTAAAACCACAATACAATATACGACTTAACTATAAACCGTACTACTATCAAGATACACATTTGTACATTTACGTTTCCAGGGGAGCTCACTAGTAATTACTAAACTTGTTTTTAATTGAATATTGATAACAATATTAAATATTTTGTGCAGTTTTGATAATATTTATAAGTAGTGTGTATTACATCAGTGTGAATGTGTACTTCATTTGTTTCTTTTATATAAGAATGTATTTCACACACAATACTTTTATAATTATATTAAATTGATAATTATTTTTATTTTCGATTTTCGCGATATGCTTCCTACCCTCCAAAGTAGGTTATCACATCCTCCTGGTGCTTTTTCGTTAATCGAGGACTTTTGGCAACCGATCTCCTAATTGGCGAACCATAATCAAGTGACGAGGACGACACATGAGCTACCCCCCCCTACTCTAACTTCCACACCACACCCACGGGAGGAGGTTTGAACATAGAAATGTGGCAGCGGTAGTCGAGTGGTTAAGGTATCGGATCGTTGGCTGGCCTTGTCACGAGTTCGAGCCCAGTACCACTAAAGACCCGCCGTGTAGGGCAGCGATGCACGTTATATTTGTCGAGAGCTCAAACGTCCTGCCGTTGGTGTGGTGAGGTAATTAGGAGAGAGGGGGTGCCAGCTCAGGTGTCGTCCACGTCACTTGACCATGGTTCAAAATTACGTGGTCCGTCGGCAAAAGCCCTCGTGTAGCTGTACAGTGCGACGTTAATATTCACTCACTCACTCACAATTCATCGTTCATGTGTACGCCGAGATTCGAATAATTACGTATTCCTCGAATTCTGAATTACATCGTTGATAAAAGTGTCGCATAACAATACACCTGACATATTCTGTGTTGTACATGTAAATGAAAATTCAAGTTTTAAGTCGCATACTGTTATTAATTTTAGTAACAATAATAATAATTTGATGTTAATGTCATTCGATAACAATGAGAGATTAGTTTCTATATAATATAAATTGTAGGTTAAAACGATTTTGGTCTTAAAGAAAAAATTATATAAGCTCCTTTTCCTAATTCATTTCAAACATATTGTTTAATTTTACGCATGTGTGTACTTAGCAACCAAATAACAGCTTCATTTAATATAGCAACCAAAATAGGCTACATTATGTGGTATCCTGTTTAAGCAAAAATGTGATGGTAGAAAACAAATTGTACCTTAAATGAATTTCTGAGTGAGTGAGTGAGGTGAATATTAACGTCGCACTGTTCAGCTACACGAGGGCTTTGGCGACGGACCACGCATTTGAACCATGGTCAAGTGACGTGGACGACACCTGCTTTCGGCACCCCTCTCCTAACTACCACACCACACCAACGGGAGGACGTTTCTTCTGGCAGCTCGACAGATTTCACCGTGCACGCTGCCTCTACACGGTGGTCTTATGGTGGTTGCTCGAACTCATGACATGCCCGCTGGCGGTCCGGATACCTTAACCACGGCTACCGCAGCCCTATTTTGAATTTCTGAATTGCCCTTTATAAGAACATACTGCTTCGATACGAGTCTTTAAAAGAAAGCGTCCTTTTCTTGTGAAAATGGTCATTAGAGCACTTCTTTTTCATAAATTGTTATAATCTTTTAACCACATTTCCATTTCTAATTTTTATAAATTAATGTTATTATTTCTGGTATTCATGAAAATACAACAAAACTGTGTACTAAGAATTCCATTTAAACGACATAAACTGAAGACAAAAAAGTATCTGGTGTCTCCCTCTTGGTCCCTCCACAATGGAGGGGGAGGGATAGAAGCCCAATCTGCGGTTTTTACGACTGCTTGACCCCGTTTGCCCTTCACTGTTCAAAAGACGAAAAATTGCTCATCGTACATTATGCAAAGAAAAAAACTTGTGCATTCTAGCTGTTATTGTGTTTCCTTTAGCCGTTTTGAAAGTACCTCTACTCCTCCCAAAAGATTTTTTTTTCTTCTTTTTTGTCAACCCAAAGAATCAGCTCGTTGGCTTCTTCATATTTTTAAAATCCAGTTATTTGTATTGATTTATAAAAAAGTTACTACATTTAATTAAATATCTTCAATGAACGCACAATTCAAAAATTATTAGTAACATAAAAATACATATACTAATAAAGGCTGAAATCTGCTTACAACAAAGTGTTATTTCATACATCAGTATATAATTTCATTAATTCAAGTGATTAATATATTCTTTTTTTATTGAACGTATGTAATGTATATGTATGTATATAGTTACGTTATTTTATTTAAAAGATCAATTTAAAAATGATACTTTATAAATAATTAATTTAAATCCTTTTTTCTTAGACATGATCCATAAAAGATAATATGGTACTGATCAAAAAATTAACCTTTAATACAGAACAAAGCAACTCATGAATTGCAGTGCACCATTAGTGTCAGTGATGTATATAATTAGACTTATTCTATGCTGTATATGTAAAGTAAAAATTCTGCTTTTGATTCATACAATAGTGATTTTAGTAACAAAAATGTAACAATGATTTATTATTAATACCATTACATTGCAGTCAGAGATTAGCTCCTATATGATATAATTATAGGTTAAAACGATTTTTATCATAGGTAAATTACAAGCTATTTACAACCTTCGAAGTTGGTAAAACGCATTAAAAAAATTAGAGACGCATGGACATTATTAAGTTTCTGTTTTATGCCTTATAAATTTTATGTGTTTTTCCTCGATTTTCATTTTGGAGGATATGAAAGGGTTTTCTATTCAATAAAATTTTTTTCTGTTCAAGATACTCTGAAATTTTTTGAAGAGATACTCTATATATATCTGTTCTATAAAAGTTTTATATACCTCTAGGGATCTGAGAATTTAGCTAGTTTTAAAAACATTTAAGTTTATATTTTAAAATGTTCATATTTCTTCCAGGTTTCCAAATTTAAATGTAATATTCATGCTTTTTCTCGGATTATCTAAAAGAACATTTATTAAAAATTCAACAAGGAAAACAGGTTTTCAATTCCATACCAATTTAAAGAAGTGTAATAAAAGGAAGCTTAATTTGAAAATTAATTGATGAATTTTAATATAGTCGGCCCTCCATTTTGCTTAATTTCTATTTCGTATGAACTTTTTCCTAGGAACCAAGAACATTTTATGATTTTCTTCGTCAAATAACTTCCACAATAAATAGCTGGGTGCATTTTCCATTTATCAAACTTTCTCGGAATTGGATTTTTTCTGTTTTTTGAAATATTTCTGACCTACATGTGATGTAATGAGCAGTAAAATCATTTGAAACCATTAGACTTGAATTGTGTGAAAAAATACTCCTGATGAGGTATTTTCGTGCACCGGTAAAGATGCGTAGAATGAGAGAAAACATTTTTAAAAACGAAAAACTCAAAACAAAATTAATAGACTTAACCAGTTTTAAATTGAAGTAATATCAGCATTCCTTCAAATTATCATGTACAACATGCGCATGTTTAAAATTACGTAGGCTTAAAATTGGGAAATGTTATTAAAATTCTTCGTTAATCATACTGTACGTAAAAGTAATTTTTTAAAGTTGAAATATATACTGAGTATTTTTGACAAAGTTGTTTTTTCCCCCTGTTTTCCCTAGCCGAATTCTTTGATAGGGTATATATAAAATAAATAGATATTAACTTACAAAAAGGTGTGTGAGCAATTAATTTTATAATAATGTATAGTTATGTGAATTCAAAATTTTAAAATTATATTGAAAGACAAATCATTTTTACTCTAAAATTTTCTAAATAACGAACTTTTTTCAGGTTTAGTGACGACTGTGTAATTTAGTGAAATTTTTGTCATATTATCAGGCGCGCGTATCGGAAATAATAACATTAATTTGTAAAACAAGAAAATAGATGTGTGTTTGAGGTTCAGAATTGTACAAACTATTGTGAAAAAAATTGTTTTAGGTTATTTTCTTAGAAAAGTAACATTTTCTTGTGAAAGACTCAAATTGAAAATGGATTACTCTGATGAGTATTCTTACATAGTACTAAATACAATTTGTATCTAAGATATGAGCAGAAAGAAATTTATTACATACCTATCAAACAAAAAAATTGAATTAAATAGATGCTACATCAAATATTCCATCTTTATTTTAACCCTATGGGTTAAATGTTTAGATACCAAGAAAATGTAAACGTACTTGTTCATTCACTTGTGGATATCACACAAAATATTTGCACGGATTTAAAAAAAAAAAAAAAAAAAAAAAAGACTGCGCAACCCATTTCCTCGACAATTCTAAAAGTTACCGTTTGTTTATTTTGCACGTAACTGCGCATGCGTTCTGAAAACCGACTATATCTGTCAATCATTTCTAACCACACCAGTTAAGTTATAGTAATTTATCGGTTATCTTTTTTACACGCATTATCGCTTGACGTCATCCGAGTTGCAAACAACGCCATCTGTTGATAAAGGTAGTTTTTCAAAATATGGCCGTTCCTCTTAAGTTTATAAACGGATGTCAATAATTTTGGCTTTAAAAAGATATGCCTGCTATTTATTCCACATTATGGAATATTCTTTGAGACAAGCTTTAATTGTTTTAACGATGTATAGAAGGAGTTTTTCTATTGCGCTTTGCCATTCTCCGTGTAAAACAAAAAAAAGAAAGAAGAAGAAAAGACTGGACACTATTAACCGAGGAGATATTTAGGTTAACCTGATGAGATTGATGCCAAATGTTGAAAATTTGTTATTGCATCCCCAGATTCATTCCTCCCACTAAAAGCATTTGTTAGTTGCTCAGTTATTTTATTTAACAAATACTTTATGCATTAGTTAAATTTTTTCTTAATGCATAAAATAGTGTTTAAAAATTCAGAAAATACATGTGAATTAATTTATTAAATTTTAATTTACTTAATTAACATGTGTTTTCTGAATTTTCAAACACTATAATTCACTACATTTAAAAATTTAAATCTTTTTAAGGATGCAGCTCTATACCTGCTGTCAAAGCCCATTTAAGTTGATGAATTTGCAAAAAAAATTTGTCTGTATATATCTGTTTTAGGGTTGCCACAGTTAACGTAACTAACGCTAATATTGAATGGCAGAAACCTAACGGTCAAAAAGCAACGTATTTGAATTTAAAGATGAAAAGGAAGGGTAAATAGCTTGGCGAACTTATCGCCCTGCTTGGCGACAAAAAAAAGTTCAAAAACCGGGGGTGGGCTAAAATAGGAACCAACCGAACTGTCCGAGATTCGGAAGTTTAAAAGTGCCCATTTCAGATTAAAAAAAGATTCTGTTCTGGTACAGGGAAGAATGTAAATAAATTTATCTTTAGTATGCTCTGCATGTATGTTTCCAATGTTGTAATAAGATGATACAAATATTTTAAGACAAGTTTTTGAGACTGATTTGAAATTATTACAATATAATATTTTTATGGAAGTAAAATTGCATTTTTTTTTTTTGTTATTTTTCCTGATTTATCTTATTGAGTGTTTCCATGTAAGGAGTAAAAAATTAATAATATCTTATAATTAAATAACTCCATAAAGGTGTATTGAATTTTTTTTACTGTGAAAGTTGATATAACCAATAGAATGAACTGTTTTATATTAACATTCCTTTAAATACATGAGGATAAGAAAAAGAGAACATTTCATTTTCTAAAATCTTCAATTTTGATTCACTTTTACTTAACATATAATTTTTGTTATTAAAGCAAACCATGATTTACTGTACCAAAAGATATCCCTTTATACAAACATACCTACAAAATTATTTTATAAAAGTAGGTTAAATACTACTTTTTTCTCCTCGAAGGATTAAATAATCCCACGATTATAAAACATATTATGAACAAGTTCTTATAAAAACATTGCACATCCAAGAAAATACACTTTTTTTACAAACAAAAATTAATTTAGCTTTTTAATTAAAGTTGGTTAATATGAAAGTTTTTGTTTGATAATTAGGAATTCTGAGATGGAAATAAAATTTCTTTTAACATCATTTAAAGGTTTTGGGTATCTGAAAAAACAAACATTTGATATATTTTATACACTGACTTCCTTTGTAATTATTACCCATCAAAAGGTTTGAATTTTATTAAAAATGCCTGTCTCCAACATTTTTGAATAAATTAAGAAACATGTTTAAAGAAATAGGCTTTTTAATAAAATTATTTTATTGTAGAACAAATTAAATTGTTTTGTGAAAATTTCTCGTATACGGTTTTATTTAATAATCATACTCATTTTAATATACATCATTTATTGACACTTAATTTTAACATTACATGAATGCACTATAAGTAATTAAAGCATTTCATGTCTGCTATATAAATCACACTCTCTGAAAGTAACATTATACTGTAAGGACAAATCGAGGACCTATCTGCCAATATTCAACATGCATAATATCATGTACAATTATTATATCTCAATTTTTATCTTATTCATAATATCTAATAAAATTCTCTGAAAATCTTATGAATGGCTTTTCGCAATTTATTTACAACAAAAAAGTATTAATTTTTCAAAATATTTACAAAAGAGTATTAAATGTCATTAGCCCAAACAAATCAAATGAAACAATAAAAAAAATTAAAGAAAATTATCTCCTAAGTCAAAGATTTCATAGATGAAAAAGGTCAAATTATGCAGAATTTCTAAAATGTTCACTTTAGATTTATAACATAAAAACTTAAATTTTTAAACACCTAATGTGTGATTAGGCAATTAATAGTACACAAAAAATTTTAAAAACATTTTTTTCTTCAAAGTTTCTGCAAATTTTATTTACTCTGATTTCAATACTATCAGAATTAATTTAATCAAATTAATGCTTTTTTTTTCTTTTTTGGATACAATACATTTACAAAAGTAAGATTTGAAATGGTCTTCCCTTGTTTACAAAGAAACTAATGGCAAAAACTAGTCTTTTAGTCAGCCATCTGTGCGAAATATACTAGAAAGCAAAAACCTATAACATTTGTATATAGGTTAGCCTACAAAACTTTTCCTAGTAATTTTGAGAAATTGTATATGGTATGGGTCCAGATTAAATGAAATATCACAAGAATTTTGAAATTTCAGATCTTACAAACTGGCAGAGTTATAAAATCCACTTCTATACAGTCAACTTTCAGAATTTACATAGAACAAATTAGAATACTGAAATCAAGCAACTTATAGAAAGAAGTTGAATAAAAAAAAACAAATACATGTATATATAACAATAATAATATATACACATATTTTTTGTAAAATATCTCGATAAACCTTTTTTCATGTCCTAAAAATACAATAAACCTTTCTATAACATTTGTTCATCATAATAGTTATAATTACATATTAAATTCTAGAGCTTATTATATTTTCTTAAACCACCCTAATTTTCCTTGCATTAATTTAAAAAAATCTACACATTGCATATACTTAAAACTACATCAAAATAAAGGGGGTGAATGGATACATACACAGTAAAATTGACAAAGGGTTTTTCTTTTATTTTTTTAAATATGGCTTCAGTTCATCCAAACTTAAACTTATTTGGAGAAATCCATTGACATGTTATTTCGTTATCACTGATATGCAACTGAAGTATCCTTTTATATATTACATTAATCCAGTGTTTCTCAAACTTTCAATACTGGCGCCCCCCTTTTCAATCACAATTTTTATCGCGCCCCCTTATACATTAATAAATTACTGAATGCAATAATAATGCCCTTTGACGCTAAAGCTACAATACACGATCTTAATTATAAACCGTACAAATTAATAACATAAGTATTAAATTTTGTATATGTTACTTTTAAGCAAAAAAATAAATTAAGTAATAGGATAATTATTATGTTATTTTCCTTTCTCTGATTTTTAAATTGGAACATATTGCAAAATGCGGTGGCTGCTTAGAAGACAAAATATAGATATCAGCTAAATATAGAAAAAGAACTCAGAGGGTCAATTTCTAAAAACTTTGAAAAACTTTGCTCTGCAAGACAAGCGCATGGAAGTCGCTAATACTTATTAAACTTGTTCTTAATTCAGTATTAATAAGATAAGTATTAAATTTTTTATATATGTTTCTCTTAAGTAATATATATTTTAAGTAAATTATATATATATATATATATATATATATATATATATATTTTAAGTAATAGGATAATTATTTTATTTTTCTCTCTCTAATTTTTAAATTGGAACAGATTGAGAAATAATATATAATTAAAGATTTATTTCCTTCAAGATCCATTTCTAAAAGTACAAATGTCATTAAAAATAGCCTAATCTATGTTGCTCTTTATCATATCCATTACATCTGGCATCCTCGCGAACATACATGTGAGTCTAGGCAACCTAACAGACGTCTGACAAAACATGTAAAAATGCTGTACTTCGTACAATTCTAGTCAGTTTTGGCCGAATAGATTAGCTACCGAATCTCTCTTGAATGTACATTTCATAATTCACGCGTTAATTATAATTCACGGTATTAAGTATTTACGGCAGTGGATTAAAACAAAATCATAGATATAGTTTTAAATCACAGCGAGCATTCGACGATAATAAAGCATCAACAAGTACACAGACGAGAGCAAATTGATAGCAAGTTACGAATGGGTTAGGGATCCATTTCAAAATACTTCAGAAGGGCTCTCAACTGACGAAAAAGAGATCTTCATAGATTTCAAATCCATTGACGAAATTAAAGGGCAATTTTGTAATAAATCACTCTTTGAATTCTGGATAGAGGTGGATGCTGAATTTTCTGCACTGAAAACAAAAGCATTTCGTATACTATTACCATTTTAACAGCATACCTTTGTGAATCCGGATTTTCTGCGATGGCTACTTTGAAGACAAAATATAGATCTGAGCTAAATATCAAAAAATAACTCTGAGTGTCAATTTCTAATTTTTAACCTTCCTTTGAAAAACTTTGCTCTGCAAGACAAGCCCATGGGGAAGTCACTGATAATTATTAAACTTGTTCTGATACTGGCTGAAGTACCCACTCTTAACACGAGTTTATTTTTTAAAAAATGATAATATATTATTCTTGATATAATAGCTTAATTGTAAGGAGAGTAAAACCAAGTGCATGACAATGTATACAAAAATGTAAAATGATTTATTGAAATGAATACTCATATTATAAACGGTTTTGAATGAACTGTAATTTTAAGCCTCGCAGAATTAGCATTTAGAATAAATGTTAAGTAATAAAAAAAGAATATAAAATTCTAATGAATAACAATTGTGTTATTTTTTTTAATATTTAAAGCGAGAAAGCCGGGATCAGGTGTGCACTCGATACTAACGTTAATGGTCGCGGGGAGTGATGCACCCCAATTCTTTTTCTTTATAATTATTTTCAATATACAAGATAAAAATCACAATTTCAGTGAATAATTTAACTAAGAGAAAATATACTTACCTATTTCAAGGATTTTTCTATTTGTCTTTCATAATTTGAGAAAATATCCAATAAAACTGAACTAAATTGTTCCAAATGGGCGTGACCTTAATAAAGGACACAAATCACAGACACTTTTTGCTAACATTACAGGAAAGCTATTTGCAAGCAAAACTCTCACATTTTGTTCAAGTTATTGCAATTTTAATGTCCTTTAATGATAGACAAATATCCTGTTGGACTTTTTCTTGCTTGTGTCTTTTTGACAGAGTGAAGTGCATTTTGCAGTACACTTATGGCTTCATATTTTCTTGATAAAGTTCTTAATGTAGCTATTGAAAATTTTCCTTTCGTTTCATGTTTATTGCTTTTCTCAAATTTACTTTCGCTAACATGATTAATATGCATTATTTCAGCAAGTGTTTCCCTTGTTTGATCAGCTTCAATTTCCTTTCAGAGAGATCACAGATGCCCAATTCTTTTTAGATTCTGCTCATTTACATTTATAAACCATAATCAGTCGTACAACATCACAATTAAAACCACTAAGTTATTCATAGGGAAAATGCAGCATGTTCAAGAAAATATTTTTGAAAAATAGTGGTCGTGCCGGGAACTCGGTCTAAAAAAAGTACCTTAAGATTCTAAAAAACGTTTGCCACTCCCAAAAAGGAGATATGTTATCAATTCATTTTAGCCCCATTAAGACTGTCATATTAGAGGATTCTCTGTCAAGGTCATTGGTAACAAATAAAAAAGTTTTCCCAGAATTAACGATTTTTGTATTATATATTTCAGTATACTCATAAAAATAAATCTTGGTCAATTAATCCTTCAAAGTGCTCAATATGCTTATCCATGTATCAAAAACTTTTCACATTGTGAAAAAGCGCAACAGAATTATATAATTTACAACTTCCCTAAAAGAAAGGGATGCAGGCAAAACCCTACCAGTAAGTTCGAAAGCCAGCAAAAGTAACATTTTTGTTAAAAGAAACGTAATAAAAAAATCTCTCATCGTAGGATTACAGCAAAGCAAACAAAAATATTTTTATTTAGTTATAGGATCAAAGATAGCTAATGAGCGTTCAAAGTAGAATCTTTTATTTTTGATGACCTTTTTTCACCAGATGATATATATAAATCATATCAATGTAAATCTGTATTTTTTATTATATCAGAAAGTATTTTGTTTTTCTTTCATTCCAGTAAATTAATTTTTTTTAACATTTTATTTTCGATATGCTCGCGCCCCTTGAATAGATCGCTTCAGGCGCCCCACAGTTTGAGAAACACTGCATTAATCCTTTAATAAAAATGGAAGATGAAACGATATCAGAAAAAAAGATTCAGAATTTTCATTCTGAAATTTAATGTTTAAAAATATAATAAAGTTAACACACTAAATTAATTAAAATCATTATTAATTCGATAAGTTACCAAAGTTTATCATTAATAAATTAATCGCAATTTGTACCAATTCTAAGCAAGATTCTTTTACCGGGGCACAATCTTAAATTTCATGAAACTTCTCAGCTTTCCAAATTGCACATGAGCAAAATATTAAATTACTTCAAAGTTTCTCTAAGAAATGTTAAATCAGTATTGGTACCATTCCACAAATTTTGGAACATGCATTAAACTGCCGACTAATTTCACCAAGCAAAAAGACATAACAAATTTAAAAACAAACAATTACATCACTATTATTTTTACTGTGTTCAAACGTGATCAGGGACAGTTTCTACTATTGGCTGTATAGTGCAGCATTTGGCGGTTTTTTATTTGAAGATATTGTTCGATATTATACAATACAAGCACTCCAAATTTGTCCCTTAAGCATACGTCACCCTAAAATATCAGTGATTTTGAATGATGAAACACTTATTTTTGAAAAAAACTCTTTGAAATCACCTTTTTTTACTGAATTTTACATGAATATAGATTATTGTAAACAACAATGTCAAGTTAATCATTTAAGGGTAAATAGAAAAATGAAAAAGATTATATTAAAATTCTGAATATTTCCAATGCTTTTAGAAAGTAAACATCCTACAGAAAATGTCTATATGTAAAGTCGTATTTCGTTTCATGATCCTAATTACCGCGTTAAATATCATAGAACTGATCTAAGTACACTTCTTGGGTCAATATTTGTAACTAACTCAATGCGACAAATTTATTTAGGTCTTAAATTTATTAGCAGGATAATATCAATATACATGAGCATTTAGACTTTAATACTTATGTAAAAAAATCCAGAGTATTCTTATGCTTAATACATTTCAGCTGGGGTTGCACAGATTTCTTTAACACACAATGTTGATATTTCAATAACAAGTGTTAAGTCTTTATATGAAATTTATCAAAATGATTGAATTTTATATTTTAACTGTACAAATACCAATAATTGCATACTTGTTATCCACAGTAAAAAAAAAGGTTCATCTGTGTGATAAAAATTTATATCAGTCAAATTCTGTGGAAAACAGATGTCCTCACATAATAAATAGATACCACACAAATATTTAATAATTATTTTTTTTGTAAAAGAATTATAGATTTAAAAATGACTTTTTATTTTGATCATGTACAAGAGAACAGGAATTTAATATTCAATATATGCACACACAATATTTTATATTCTATAATACACACATTTTAATGCCTTAATTTTTTACCACATTCAGAATGTAATTCTCGATAAATTATATATTTTTACTAAAATAGTACTGCGAATACAGACTTTCAAAATGTTGCATGATTTTTTATATATAATTTTACAAATGGTAATTTTCATTTCTAATGTTTGAAAGTGGTATAAATTATATATATACTTGTTTTAATATGACATGTATGATTACATATCAGATTTTTGTGTTTTTATTTTAGATAATTAAAAACAGAAATATCTCTTTTAACTACTCTGAAGATGTGTAAAACAAATAAAATTTAAGCTAACTAAATATATTTTATCTTTTTATATGTATGTGTGGGAATCCAACCGAAATCTTCCAAAAAGATTGGATTCTTCAGATGGCGGGGTTTTCATGGCGTAGTGTCTAGGGGTTTTTAGGGTGTGTTAGTTAATTTTGAAATAAAACAGACAACATAGTTCAAGAAAGAAACTAGTTGAAAACTAAATAATTTATTAAGAATTATAGGGGAGTATTTACATGGGGAATATTTCAAAAGAATAGGAAAGTTAGATAAGCATATTTCGGAAGAATAGGAAAGTTGGATCACATTACTTTAAGGGAGGCAATTGAGATTAAATAGAATTCATTATGGTGCTATTAAGACTTACCGCCTGGCGCGGACGAATGATAGAACTCGTTATGGTACTATTAAGATTTACCGCCGGCGCGGATCGGGGAGCTGACGCGCGAAACACGACTCTCTCGACGAATGTTAGTGGGCGTCTGGGCGAAAAGGTCCATGTCGGCGTTTTTAAAATGGACGCTAGATGGCGTTGATGTGGAATACTGTTTTGATTAGAATTACCGACCCGGTAAATGTGATATGATCTAATCTTACAAATGGAATATCCTACAAAATCACCCTCCTCTGACTGAGTTGGTCTCTCAGCTCTTACAATGTTGAGAGCTAAATTATTTACTAAAAAAAAGCAAATTGTACTTAACTAAAAATTTTAAAT
>BMAV01020608.1:200900-305826 GCA_019973955.1 Trichonephila inaurata madagascariensis | reverse complement strand
TGGTTCCTTGGGAAGTATTCTTCCCAACGCTAAAATTTAGATGTAAACAAAAAATTTGGCAAAAGAAAATATATATCCTTAAATGCTATTGTTTAATTGTTAATAAAGCGTAAAAAACTGAGAAATTCAAAAGAGAAATAAAAATGGTCCATTAAAGTGTTAAAGTATATTTTATGTATTTACCAGTCTCTTTTTATATATATATATATAGTTGCCTTTTTCTAATAAATATTTCAAGATTAATTTATTAATATTGTCTTATTCCAACAAATCATTGGAAAAAAAGACTAATAATTTTGCAGTTTAAATTTCACAGGTGAAAAGGGTGGGGCATTGTACTTCTCTAAATACTGGTAAAATTTCTTGAAATAATTAGGTATGAACAAACAGAAATAAATTTTAATTTATTTTCAAAAAATTAAAAATGTTTTGAATTTTTCTTGTCCAATATGCTAGCAACCTTTTCTGAAAAGAATATAATGAGTTTCTTATGGAATTGTTGAAACAATCCATGCTGTAGGTGTATATGAAAAATATCAAAAATTTTAATCATAAGCAGTTTTTTAAAAAAATCTTACAATATTTTATGATCTTTGCCAACTTAAATTTATTACTTTTACCAAATGTTTAAGAACTTTTCAAACAGGTACCATATGTACATTTTTGAACACTGATTAAGATAAATAAAAAGATTTTTTATTGGTATAAAAGAACTTGAAATTTTTTTTTCTAGATGATTATGAATAATGGTTGTGAATTAATTATTATTTAATGTTAAATATACTATTTGAACTATTGTGCACTTGCAACATTGTCTTGCACTTAATTTTACAACTGGTAACGGTAACGATTAAACATTTCCGTGGACCTTAGAGAAAGCTCTATTATCCACTCATCATAATAAGTATTACAACTGTATAGTTAGTATGAAAAGAAAAGCTCAATATTATCTGAATGTTTATATAACTCATTGTTCACTCAGTTTAATTTCTAATCCAATGAAATTGAATTTCTTGGTGTTATATTTAGGGCAGTTGGTTGTATATTTGGAGAAATGCTGAATAAGTTTCCATTATTTAGGGTTGGTAGTCTTTTATTGTGTTTTTATAAAATTTTTCTTTATATAACATTTTTTGCTATTTTATTGATATATGAATGATAGATTATATAATAAGTAGATTAATGTAATTGATAAATCTGAAGAAAATTTATAACAAACCACTCAGTAATTGATCTGTTTTCTTTTTTAATTATGTGGCATAAAAAACACAATTACTACATAGACTTGAATTCAATTGATTCATAATTTAAAACTTTGATCACTAGTCTGTTTAGGACTGTATTTGAATGGGAAAGTTTAAAATGTGTAAATTAAGTTATAGTATCTTGGATGCAAGTTATTAAGAATATATTAAAGGAGAGTTTATTATATTTTAAAAATATATACCATTTTTTTAGGTGTTAATGTAATTATCTATTCTATCAGTGTGTAATGTTCAAAAAATTGATAGCCTTAACATTTGATCTTTTTTTTTTGAGAACTAATTAAAAAATAAAAACAGTGGAAATAAAACAACTATGCTATCCTTTTTGGGTTAATTTTGTTAAAAATGGAAGCTTAAAGTTAAGTTATGGTGAAATTTTAATTCCTCGATTTATATGTGACAATCATGTTGTGGCATTCTTTTGTGAAACAGATTTTAATCTCCATCCCCCTCCCAAATTCAATTTCTTAAAAAAAAATTATCATGCTTTTTTATTTGTAACATACAGTTTTAAAAATTAAAATTTTTTTTTTTTTAAAAAAGGTTTTTGGAAAAATTTTTTATTTTAAAAAAAAAAAAAAAAAATTTAAAAATTTTTGTAAATTTAAATTATTAAAGAAAAAAAAAACCCCTTCAAAACATGATTTTTTTGTTTACTAATATGATAATATTTTAAAGGGGTTTTAAATTATTCTAAAACCAATTGAAATAAAAACCCCCAATTTTTTTTGTTTTTCCCCTTCAAGTTTAAAATAAAAATTTATTTGTTACTCTCATAACTTTATAATAGTCACCATTCAGAAAGCAGTTTGAAAAACCCGGAACCCTTGGCCCTTTTAAAGTTTTCATTTAAAAATCACGATTTTTTTAAAAAACTATTTTCCATTTGAATGACGAATTTTTGGTTGCGGGAATTTTTCCTTTTGTAAATGGCCCCGGAATTCATTTTTTTCCGATGGGCATTTATTTAACTGAATTTAACTGTACTTTTAATTGTTATTCTTTTTTATACTGTTAATTTTTTTAAAAGTTTTTTTCCTTTTGCGTTTTTAAAATTTTCCCCATTTTGGGTTGGGGGAAAATTTTTTGAACCCCGTTTTTTTCCCCTTTAAAAAAGGTCAATTTTCAAATTTCCACACTTGTCAAGGACCCCCCCAACAATACAAAAATTTCATAATTTTTTTTCCCCTTTGGGTCCTGATCAGGATTTTAATAATTGGTTTTAAGGATTTGGCGACAAATTTCCCAAAGTTTCAGAACTAAAGTTTTAAAAGGGGGCAACCCTAAAACCAAAAAGGGGTTTGGGTTAAAAAAAAAAAAAAATGTTTTTTATGTGAAAAAGGGGGGGGATAATTTTTTCCTGAAAATGGAAAAAAAAAAAGACTCGGATGTGAAAAAAAATAATTTATTTTTAACTGTTAAATTTTTTTTTTATTTTGATAAAGAAATTATTTTTTAGAAGTGATGATCAATTAACATTATAGCAATCCCGTTTAAAAGGCGATAATACGTTGGGACATTTATAATATTTTTTTTAACACACTTTTTTTTTGGACCTGTATCTATGGAGACGGAATTTTTTGAAATATAACATAGGGGAATTTATCCAAGCCCCCGTAAATGGAAAAATAAATCCCTTCAGATCCATTAATTAAAATTCATTGAATAGCAAGACTTTCCAGCAGCCAAAATTCTGGCCCGGGAAAAATCAAAACTCAAGGATAAATTTAACAAAGAAAAATGATAGTTTTAAAAAATAAAAAAAAAGGTTTTATTGTGGGTAGAACAAAAAAAAGAAAAAAATAAATTATTGTTTTAAAAAAAAATAAAATCAGCTTTTTTTAATGAATCGAACTATAAAAATAAAAAAAAATTCTTAATATAAAAATAAAATGAAAAAAAAAAGTCATTGTGGTAAAAAAAAGGGGTTTCTTTTTAAAACATTTTTACACTTTTTTCAAAACATTTTGGAATAAAAAGGGAAAAAAAATTTTAACAATTAATACAACCCCCCCTTTTTAAAAATTAATAAAATTAATTTTCCGTTTATCCCTTTTATTCTTTATATTAAAATTTTTTTTTACTTTAAGTTCATTCACTTAAAAGTGTTTTAATTTTTTTTTAAAAAATTTTTAATTTTTTAAAAAAACATTTTTAAAAAAATATTTTGTTGATGCCTCTCATGAACTTAAGATCCTTTTACATGATTTTAGTTATAAGAGGACTTGCTTTTCGATTCAGCAGTTTAATGATCAAAAGATTGCTTGTAGTATGAGAATTTTGATTTAAATATTAAAGTATGTTTTCTTAAACAATTATTTTAATTCCATGTAATTTATCATAATTCATCAAATTTCATTTGCAAGAAAAAGTGTCATTATTTATCAAATTATTACTTAATATTATAAATTTAGTGCCTTAGTAGACATATTAAAATCAATTTGATAATTTATTAACATGTTTGTACTAAGGCTTTAACTTGTACTTTAGGGTGAAAATGATATTGAACAGCTTTGTCTAGTACTGCAAACATTAGGTACTCCTTCAGAAGAAACATGGCCTGTGAGTACAAGTATTTAAAGAGATTATTTACATATCTTATAATTTTAAGGTTTTATTAAACTTTTTAGCAGTATCATTTATTTATGAATGTGCTCATCATTTTTGTTTTAAGTACTGTCTTGTCTTGGATCAAAGTAATTTCGGATATTTTTTTTAGGAGATGACAGAACTCCCAGATTATAATAAAATTTCCTTTCCCGAGTACAAAGCAGTTCCATGGGAGAAATTATTCCCAGATAGTACAAATGCTGCTAGAATGCTTTTAAAGGAATTTCTGGTGTATCCATCTAATAAAAGAATCAAAGCTGAGCAGGTAATATTGAAATTGTAGTATAAGAATATAAATATATTTTACCATGGATGTATTTTCTAAATATATCTACAGCATGTTTATTCTAAATGTAATTAACAACTACTATTTATATGTGTTTTTAGTTGGCATTTAAGTTATTATGTGATATTTACATGTACTAAATTTCTTTAAATCTAACTTGAAGCAAAACAAACTAAATAAAATAACCACTGTAATTTTTTAGAAAACTTTTAGTCTAAAGGTAAACAAAGTTTTAAAGCATCACATTGACAAAATTGTGATATTTAATTGTAATTTTCATCTTTCTGTGTAAAAACAACTTAAAATAAAGAGCAATTTGAATCTTAATAATAATAAATGTAAATGTCATTACTTTATCACAGAGAATATTGTTTCAATGGCCTAAATTTTGACAAAATTAAGTGTTTAGTTATGGAATTAATAAGAGTAGAATATAATTGCTTCCATTTTGCATTAAGAGATAGTTTTGACTTTTAATGTTTCAATTAATGTAGAAATTAATTTTTAATTTCTTTTTTGTAATTTATCTGGCCTTAATTCTGGATATTCTTTTAAAATTACACCTTAAAAACATTTGATGCAATAATTTGTTTTGAAATTTAAAATGATTTTATTTATTCTTATTTTCTGGGACAAAAAGAGTAAGAAATGTCAGAGTATTTAAATTTGTAATTAAATAAACCTTTCAACTACTTTCAAATATGAAAAATATCAATATTTTATGACAATATATAAACTTGATGAGATATGTCAAACTAAAATGCCTAAAATTTTGAGTTTTGTCTTAAAAGTTGTTAGATACAGTCGAACCTCTATATACTTAATTTTTCCCTGAATAAGAATTTTTACGTTTCTTCATAAAATAACCCCTGTATAGCGAAGTTACATTTCTATATAAACGAACTTTTCTTTGGTGATTCAATTTTGTTCTCCTTTTTTTAAAAGTATTTCTGAAAAATTGCAGTTATTCTCTTTCACATTTTATGGTGGTCATAAATCTTGAACTGGTTTTATTGGATCCTAAACTCTTGAAAGTCATGAGTTCTGAACGTTTTATTAAGAAGGAAACCCCTTTGACCCCATTGCAGTTCACTTAGAAACTCTTTATATCCTCTTTTCACCCTCAGTGGGTTGTCTCCGTACCCCCGTTTTTTTAATTATAAAATAATGTATGTTTAATATTACTTGTATGCTTTAAATTATAAATGTCCTTAAAATTCATTAATTTTAGTATAAAATTATTTTTTTTAATATTGAAAATACAGTGAATTCTTCAACATTCTTTTTCTTGTTTTCCTTGCAGTTTTTCTTTCTTTCTTTTTTGATGGGTAAGGTATATAAAATAAATATATATTAATTTAAAAGAAGGTGGGAATAATTACTTCTTTTAATATATAATGTTTTTTTTTGTGGTTTATAAAGTATATGAAAAGAGGAACACTATATAACGAATTTTCCATATAACGAACTCGTTTTCGGGATTTAGCGACTTCGTTATATAGAGGTCTAAATGTAATTTTATTACTGAGTATTTTTGATGGCATATTTTTTGTAAATAAACTATTTTTCTTATAACTAATAATTTAAATCTAAAGTAATACATTTTAAAGTTGTTATAAGGTAAACAAATAAAAAAAAAAGTTATTTGAATGTTCTAAATAAGATTTTTACACATAATATGCAGTAATATATGTAACTTGTTCTTTGTGATTTGTCTAATTTGGAAAATACTTATTGACAGTATTAATAAAAATCATAATATCACTAATATTTATAATTGAGACCCTAATTTATTTTTAATCATTAACCCTCTCTCTGCACATCCCGCGATTTCCAAGGTCATGCATTTTTTAAGACTATTTAGATGTGCAACCCGTACTGTTCCTGTTTATGTTTTCATTTATGTTTTTATGTTCATATTTGTATGATTTAATTCTATATTTTAAAATAAAACTATTTTACAATTTTTTCGTTTATTTTAACTCCAAAATGTAGATTTAGTATGTAGATTTGAAATACGTAATAAAAAAATATGCAATTTTTGAACCTACTTTGATAAAATAACTATGCAGCGAAGAGGATTAAATAATTTTCCACCATAAAAAATACACTTTACCCATTTTTGGTCTGTTATTATCCTATTAAAATATCTTCTGTTGAAAATTATATAAGTGAACAATTTCCTATTCCATTTATGTTATGATTTTGGTTGTTCATTTATCTATATGCATATGCATTGCTGAGAGAAAACAATTACTTTTTCATTTATTTACTTATAGGCATTGCTTCATGACTATATATTTGAATATCCAACTCCATGTTGTGAGTGTGACCTGCCAAAACCAAGCACAAATAAACATGGATTTTTACCTAATATTCCTTCTCCTGAACTAAAAATTTCTGATAAAATAGACAGCATCACAAATTATTTAAAATCCATACACTTTGGATCATCAAATTCTTGATCAAATTGCTATTTAATACATGCAACTTGAATGTGTGCTTTGTGATATGTACTTGATGTAAGGTTTTAAATTCAACGAGTATGAATGTGAAGATTTTAATGTATAGTTATCTGTTGTTCCCTATTTATGAAATTTTTAAAAATTCTGAGAAAATTATCGAATGTTGATTAATTTGTTGATAATTTGAGTAAGACTATTTTCTCTGTGACTGTAACTCAGGAAAATTCTTTTTTAAAATATTTATCATTATTAAAAAAAAAATTTTCCTTTGCAAGTAAATACTGAATAGTATCTAAAAATATTAAAGCTATGCTTAGCTGAAGAAATTCTAAAGTTGGAAACTTTGTAGAAAATTTAAAATTTTTGTTTAGGCTGCTTCTTAGTAAATTATCAGTTATAAATATTGTTACGTTGATCCGGGTTCTAGGATTTTATGCAATAACAATCACAAAGAAAATAAACAGTTTTTTTTAAGAGCGATGCGAATTTATTATCAAAAGTCCAATCCTTGAAGTACAGGATTCAGCAGCAATATTCACAGAGTAAATCTCCGAAGGCCTTCACACTTTCAAAAGCACTCAAGCACAATTGCCAGTGTTTAAAAATACATGTATGTAACAGCTTATTCACAAGCAGTCAAGCTAATCGCTAGTCAAAACAATCCTCACTACTCGCTGGTTTAATCAAGACTCATCGCTGTACCGGCGAGCATCTTTATTTATAAGCGCGATAGAAACTTCCAGAAATATATATATATATATAACCGCTCGTGTCATTGAACATGACACTAGTGGAGAGATCCACTACTTTCTAGAAGATTCCAGAGGGTTCCGAACTCGCCAGCATGGTCGCCAATGACGCCAAAATGGTCGCCAACTTGGTCACCAAAAATGATGCCAACTTGGCTCTACCGCCAAGATTTCACCAAGTTCTCCTTGAATCGCCATTATAACGTAAGGGGCGGCATTACTTGTGAGTAGCACAATTTTAACATGAAATAAATATAACACATTGAGTAGTATAAATGCATTAAACTCTCAAATACAAATTATTTACACTATTTACACAAATTTCGTAACATTATGTTTATTAAAGAATTTTTTTTTCTTTTGGAAAAGTTTATTTACCATCCATATTCTTAATTGTAACTAATACACTGGTATGCAAAACTTAAGCAACAGGTGGGTTTATTGCCATAACTTCACGAAAAATCATCTGAGAGACATGAAATTCTGAAATGAGGGAGAGTATTATGTACGTAAAGGATGACGAAAGCATCGGCGCTGAAAAGGAATAAAACGCAGGTATGGAATCAAACAAAACAAGCTTTTATTGAACGCATAGTATCGGACTCATGATTGTCTATCCAACGGGAAGAACAACAAGCAGATGTTCCTTAATATGGTATATGCCCCCCCCTTACTAAATGGTTGCTTTGCACCGTCTCCGCATACTCAGAACCAGCTGGTGCAACATTTCTGAGGTAGGAGTGCCCATTCCTCAATCAACATCTGCTTGAGTTATTGGTTGTTCTCCGGATGATGTAAGCGTGTGGCAATAGTCTCCCCAAAGCATCCCACACATGTTTGATGGGATTTAAATCTGGGAGCACGCTGGCCAATCCATTCGAGTGATATCTTCACTTTCCAGCAGCTCCTCAACAGCAAGAGTGCGATGTGGCCGTGCATTGTCATCCATAAAAATGAAGTCTGGGCCAATGGCACCTCGGAAAAGATGCACATGGGGAAGAAGTACCTCCTCACAATAGCGATCCCCGGTTACAGACCCTCTGTCGAAAATGTGAAGCTAAAGTTCCGCCGTTCAGATAAGCCAACCCAGACAAGAACTCAGGACCACCGTAACGATGTCTTTCCTTGATGTTACTGGGATAAAACCGGGTCCCGATCTCTCCAAATCAAAACGGTTGAGAATCGCTTCGGTACTGAACCAACTCTCATCCGTAAAGAGGACACGACTCCATTGATCAGTTGTCCAGTTTTGTGCTCTCTGGCCCACTGTAAACGGTGGCTTCAGTGGCCATCTTTCAACGGGAGGCAGCGTTCGGGACGGCGGGCAACAGGCCCCTTTGTGAAGGCGTCTGGCCACAGTAAACCGCTACACTTGTCGACCTGTTGCTGTATAGGTTTCCGAACAATGGCGCTTGCTGACTTCTTTCGATCTTTTTTCGCCTGCAGGATGATATATCGGTCATCCCTGCAGTTGCCGTCCTCGGGCGGCCACACCCAAACCCTTTTTAACAGCTGTACCTGTGGTTTGGAACGCTTTCCAAGCGCGCGAAACGACACTTTTGTTGATTCCGAACTCTGCAGCTACACTGGTGACAGTACGCCCCTCCTCCAGCTTCCGATCATTCTTCCACGTGTGAAGTCGTCCAGGTGATTTCTTCTAGCCATATTTCACGAACTGACTCACTGGCACTTGCAGAGAATATGGAGAATTGCGTCTCCGTCCTTCATTTCATTCTACTGGTGAGCAGCGCGTGAGCATCACGCGTTTTGCGTACGCTCACATCGCTTCTGACGTTTTGTTCCTGATATTTGCATACACATGACGTTTCTACTGACTTACGTGTTCCCTCTACTGATCTCCAGACCTCCTTTTCTGCAATTTCATGGCTATCTGCTAAATTTTTACATTGTTGCTTAAGTTTTGCACACCAGTGTATTTCATTGACTCTCTTGAAATATATATGTATTGTTTTATTTTAATGCATTGATTAAAAGCATTTTTTTTTTTTGATTAATTTAGTCAGGAAATTATTTGATTGAACTGAGTTTTGAAAATTTAACCAGTATGTTTATTATGCCCATATTCAAATTTCTAATTAAAAATTGGCTTCTTTGGACAGGTTTACCCCAAACATGTCTTAGAATATGACAATAAATGTTACCCAACAAAAAATACTGTAATAATTAAAATTTTCTTTACAATTTTAATAAGCTATTGATTTTTAAGTGATTAATGTCTGAATTTAACTCATTCCTCAGCAGTGGGAAATCATAAAATTATTAAAATAATTGTATGTACTTTTTATAATTTTGAATATTGGGATCCTATGACACGAGTCCAAATTTTTAAGCATACAAGCTTATTAATTAAATGTTTTGTACACAAAGAAAAATATGCAGCCTTCTTTTCAATTTTAGGAATTTATATAAAACAAGCCCACTACAGGAAAAATCATTGATCTTTTGATACATGTTTTGATGTATGTTGCATTTTATTTGACATAAACACATAAACTTTTAATTTTAATTATATTGTATAGAGCTACAATCTGACAATCATACATTTAATCTTTTTTAAAAATTGATTTTTTTTTTTGCTAGATTTCTTTAAGATATATTTTACAGAAAAGTACCCCTTGCTTCACAATCAGACATTATGATTGTCATTGCTATATGGAAGCCAGGGGCGTAGCTAACGCCATATCAATGATACTGGGCCCCAACATGTGTAACTACAGTCCTACTAACAAGAATTCCATTTCTAAAAAAGGGCCCTGAAGAAATCTTGAAACAGGGCGTACTCAGAGCTAGCTATGCCAGTGATGGAAGCCCTTTTATTTTGGATCAGCTCCTTTCAAATCATACAAAAAATAAATTAGAAACCTAATATTGGAAGATTATTTTTAAAATTGCAATTATTTCAATCAATTCAAATATTGAAGCATTAATTGTCTGAAAAACTAACAAACTCCTTGTTAATATCATATTGCTGTTTATTCTTTTTTTAAAAAAAATAAATAGTTCTTGAATAAATATTGATTTGTTTGTAAAAGAAATCTTACATGTCTAATAAAATTAACATGTTAGCTATATATATATATATATATTTACATACATAAACACTTTTTTTTAAAATTCTCACCACCAATCATTAACATTTTACCACGTAATCAAAGAATATTTTAATGCTTCTTAAAACAAAAGGTATCAATTTATTGATCAAAATTATTGCATATCCTTTAAAGTTATCTCTTCCAACTTAATTGCAAATCTGACAACCATTTTTCTTAATCCTCAAAGCATACCTTTAAAGTCATTTTTGTTAAACCCATTCAAAATTTTTGTACCAGAATGTCTTATATTGTATCAATAGACTTGAAATAGTGACTATGTGGAGTCAGTTTTAACTGTGGAAATAGTCACACAGCGTCTTATTTTGAATGCTAGTGGAATGAAAAAGTATGCTTGTCAAAAAATCAGGATCAATTATTGTGCAAGAAGGCACATTGCCAAAATGCAAACCCTGTGAGTTCATATGTTTTCAACAAATTGCTTCAAAACTTTCAAATAATCTTTAACTGTTAACGAGCTATGTGTTATAAATTTATAGTGCAGGATAATCAAAGAAATTAGTCAACATTAGCTTTATTTTTATGAATCATTCAAGTGCTGTTGTTTTTTTTATTTGTGACAAAATTCAATATTTTGGAAAATGGATGAAGTGAAGATTTTTCCTTCTCATTACAAACAAATGTATTTTCAGAAATTTAAAAAGAAAAAATTTCAGTGTTGCCAAAATTTTTTTTAAAGTAAAATGTTTGAAAAAGTTTTCAATGGTACCTACTTAATATTTTTTTTAAAATTTTGATAAAAAACAGTAGAGTCCCAAAATAACTTTTATTCTTCCACCATGGTCCAGAGTAACTGAAAATGGGGGATGTCCCTAGCTTTGGATGTTTATTTATAAATATAGATAGCAATTCAGATATGAAGATATATATTCAAATAAAAAAAATTTTCCTAAACTAAACTCAGTAGTGCAATAGCTCATGAGGGCCAAAGCCTACTTATGTCCATCTCAGTATATGTGACCATTGGGGCCGAGAGGCGGCTTGAGCTGATGTTCCGATCAGGTGGTCAGTCTGAAGCAAAACCCCCAGTGTTTGGTCCCCAAACAAGCTGATACTCATTTATTGACCTCCTGAAGGGATGAAAGGGAGTCAACTTTGACCAGCCTGATAATAGAACCCCGAACCTGTGATGTGGAAGCACGATACGCTACCACTAGGCTTCTTAAGCATAATTTATTATAAATTAATTTTCTCTTAAGGTTTTTTTTAATTGTGTTTGAAAACCATTTTCATTTACTTGACGAACTCATCATAGCATTTTTATGCCAAAATTTTTGAAACAGTTGAAAAATTGTTTCCTCTTTTTAATATTGTTGTTTCATTACTGATTTTATAGTATTTTAAGTATTGTTTAAATAGGAAATGATTTTTATAAATTATAATGTAATTAATAATCCAGAATAAAAGATTTGAAAAATATTTTCAAATGTAAAATGGATTGTGTCTTATTTATTACTTATCTTCCAAGTTAAGGTTTATATATTCAGCTGTAAAACAGTTTATAACATACACATTTTCCCTTGGATGCTACACTTGGTTTTTAAATGAAATTCATGTACTTTGATATTCATATTTTAACACTAATAATTTTGGTTTCTCTCATTTATGCAATCCTCTTATATGTTTCTGCTAGTTTAAAAACAAATCAGTAAAGTTATATCGATCAAATTATTTGATAAAATCAAAAAATGATGACATTTTTAATGGGATTTATAACGCATTAATATATTTGAAATTATTTATATTGCATTAAAAAAAATTTTTAAAAACTATTTTTAAAATTATAATTTAAACATTTCTTAAAGACAATATTTTGCGGAAAAAAGTACCGTTAAATCCGGTACACCTATACTTTTAAGCTATTTTTTGATTTTTAGGTATACTCGCCGCATATAACGCACGCCTCCTTTTTTTATAAAGAAAACTGATATATACATATGCAATATTCTTAAGTTTTGAAGTCATTAATTCGATGTATTGTATCCTAGACTTTTGAGAAAATAGTGTACTTCTAGAACTAAAACTCTTTAAGTTCATAAGGTATGTCCTTTTTTTTAAACAAACAGTATTTCGATATATGTAGAAGCATAATTTTTTTCTATGCTGAACCCTTTTTTTATTTTTAAAGCCATCGTTTTTATACACGCATCTATAAATTTCGATCTTATTTTTTTGGGTTAAAAGTGCGTGTTATACGCCGGATTTTACGATATTTATCAAAAATAAAGAACTTAATGTTTAATTTGGGTATTATTATTTTGAAGAAAGGTTCAAGAGTTTTTTTAATTTTTAAAAGAAGAGCAGGGAAAATTACAAGACACTAACGAGTTTTTTTAAAGTATGTTTACTGCAGCAAATCCTTAAACTTCTTTACTTAAATATAATATGAGCAATTTTTATTTAATGAAAGGAATTCAAAATAATACAGTAACTCATTAGCAATTTGAAATGGCATTGAAGATGTGCTAAAGCTATGTAGGCACACAAGTACACCAGGGGCGGCTCTAGGGCCGGACCCTTGCCCGGGGCGGCAAATTTTAAGGGCGGCATTCGAATCAAATTTGGAAAATATTTTTTTATGTTACAAAAAATTTGATATATATTTTCTGAAATATTATTGGGCGTGAATTTGGTATTTCATTTAACGTATCTTATTTCCTTCTTTTATACTCTGTATGTTTAATGTCAGTCTTCTTTTATATTGAAACTTGAAGGGTTCGAGGCGGGAGTATATGTTAAATTATGAAATTTGCTATGTTTACACATTTTTCACTAGTAACTTTCTCCCCATCCAGGAGTGGGGGGTCAGGATGTCCGGTGCCAGCTTTTCTAAAGGGGACAAGGGTAGTAAGAATTTTTAGTAGATAGAGAGCCACAGGAGACAGTGGCGCACACAAGGGTCGGGTGGGGTCCGGACCCCCCAAAGCCCTTGACTTTTTTCCGATTGGTTATAATTCTAAGTATATAATACGTAAAATTTAATTAAATATTTGTTATTAATGATTAATTTTATTAATTAATGCTAATTATTTTTTCAATACTAGTTTTACTATGTTTTATTTCTGAAAATCGACAAAATCAAAAATAGCATGATACAAGAATGGTGAACTTTCAACCCCCGGAACCCCCCGCCCTTGAAAAATTCCTGTGTGCGCTACTGACAGGAGATGTTTTATTTTAGTCCTTGAGTGTAGTTACTATAAGTTATATATATATATAAAATAAAAACGCTTGTGACCCCCACCATCAGTAAAGTCTTTTTCGAAGAAATTGGCTATTTCCTCTCTTACATTTTACTTGTTTGTAGCTAGTGCCGTATCGATGGCACAGGGCCCCCAAAATGTGTAAATATTGAAAATGTAGGCGAAATGTACGTCCCCAAGGAATTTGAAACAGGGCCCACTCAGGATTAGCTACGCCACTAAGTTTTAGTGGGTAATTAAGTGCTTGATTTCGAATTATCTTGTATTTTTTTAGGATGATATAAATATATTAATTATATAATTTTTTGCTTTAGAGAGAGGTGGCATTTTCTATCTTTGTCCGGGGCGGCAAAACTGCTAGAGCCGGTCCTGCGTACATAAAAAGAATACCTTCAACTTCCTTGGCGGAAACGGCATCTGAAGCAACGGCGTAACGGATAATATTAAAGCCCCTCCCCTTCAAAGTCAGGTTTTCCCTTTAATATGTTATAAATTGGTTAAATATGTACTTGGAATCAGTCAGTCTTTGGTCCCCGTAGAATCCTGCCCCTCCCTCCTCCCACGATGTAGGGGTGTACGTTCCGCCACTGATCCGAGATCTGAAGACAAGGGTACAACTACAAGACTCATTGTTACTGGACTTCTGTTCAACAAAAGAAACATGTTTCCCCAAATTTCAAATCTGTAGGCCCAATACTGAAAAAACAGGAATTTTCTGGACCCCCATACATAAGCCCTCTGAAGTCGATTTTCGAAAAAACCGTTCTCGGTGGATCGCTACTCAACAAAAAGAAATATTCCTACCAAATATCACGATTGTAGGTCTAATAGTTCCAGAGATCTAGTGATAAGGAAGATGCATTACTCTTCATATATATATAAGTAAAAAAATTGAATGCCTTTTGTTTACCAAAATTAATCGTGTGAAAAATGCATTGATGCATGTGTGTTTTATGTGCCGGTAATTTAAAAATGATTAAATCTTGATTGTTTTTGAGTTCCCCATTACAATACCGACAATTCCCCCTCCCTCCCTCCCTTCTGTTTTTGTTTCTCTAAAAATTAGAATGCTCTTCTTTTCGCTTGTTTTTCAAGCAGTGAAGAAATCATTAGTTTTTTTTTCTTTTTTCCCAGCAATGATTAAGTGCAAAATTAATATTTGCTGCTCTTGGAGGACGGAAAAAAAGTATTAAAACATTTTAAACAGAATCAAAATAAACTTATTTTTTAATACGGTTTGATATGAATACGAAAGGTGGCTCCACTTTATGTAAACTATTTCGTTATACATTTTCTCGTTTGCATTTTAAAATAAAACTGAAAATTTCAGAATAATCGTCTGCTGAGGTTTTATTTTATTAGAATGTAAAATAAAAGATTTATTTTAAATATAGCTCTCTCCTAAAAATGATATATGGCTCGAAGGTTTCGTAATTACTCTTTCCGAGGAAAAATATTCGTATCAACAAATTAGAAAGTGTTGTAAAAAATCCCAAGTATATTGCATTTCAATCAAAGGTATTTATAATACATTAAATTTGAAAAGGGGGAAAACGCGCGCGCGTCTAGCAGAAAATAAAAATGAAAATATGACCACGAAACTTCATAAGACTGTTCAAACGCAGACAACTATCAAGAAAGTGAAGTCTTTGATCCTAAAAGAAAATCTGCCGACTGAAAGATTCATTACATCGAAACTAGGAATCCCTACCGAACTGGGGCTCAGTCCTTTTCTTTAACTTTCCTTTTGGGTACTTTTTCAAGATTAAGAGCAACTCTTTTCCAACAAAACCCAAGAAGTGAAACGGAAGATTAAATGCAAATTAGATAGCTTTTAAAAACAGAAGTTTCAGTAAGTGGAATGGCGATTTGGGGAATGTTATGTGAGAGATTATACTTGCAAAGGGAAAGCCAACGAGGTTACCCCGAAGATAACCATTAGGTCAAGGTGCATACCATTGCACTCGAGTAAAGACGCAACTTTTTGTATCGGATCAACGATTTTTGGGGGATTGACTATTTAATATTAGGGCGGTTTATTGGGAATTGAGATTAGGCGGGTTAGATATTGATAGTGGTCCGAATTATTTTCGGTATTTTTGTATTTGTGTTTGTTCACGGGTTCTCACATATATAACCATTTTTAATCTGTTAAAATTTAAGTTCTAGTTCTTTAAAAAAGTAATATTAAGATCATGGAAACTTCTCATTTTTTAGTTGACCCCAACACCTCTAGCTCAGCAATAAACCCCAAGAGAAGGGCACCCCCCAAAACTTTCACAAAATCACTTAAATTTTCCTTGTTAAATCATTTTATGCTTTTTTTTTGTAGCTATATTTTTATTCAGAAGTCAGATTAAATACTATTTAAAAAAAATTATTAAATCAAAAAAAATCTAAAATATATAAACAATCAACTTTTCCCCGGGCCGGGGAAAATTCAAAAAGGACCGGTCCGCGGTGATAAAAAGGTTGCGGAGCACTGCTCTAGATCAGTGGTCCCCAACCCTCGGACCGCGGACCGGTCCATCGAGCAAATGGTTCCAGGCCGCCCACGGAACATTAAATTATTTCAATTTTATTTACTGTGGTGTATTTCTCGCGGGTTTGTGCGACTTTCCTTGGAAATCACTTTATATTTCATGTTAAATCACTTTATATTCATTCAATTCCTACAATTACTCTCTATATATTTATTTATTTATTTTGGTGGAATTTTCAATCGTTAATAAAACACATTTTAAAGCGCTCAATTGAGCTGAAATTTTATGTACATGATTATTTTGGATGACAATATAGTAATTTAAGTATAATTAATAAAAATTAATGGATTAAAACTAATTTAAAGAATTACAAGTGCAGCCATGTCGGCATCATTTTTGGCGACTTAGCGACCCTTTTGCTGAATTGTGTCAAAACTTGAAAAGCTCAAAGCTTTTTTTTCGCACGTTTTAAAGTGTTCAGTTAAACTGAAAATTTGTATGCACGATTGTTTTGGATGACAATACGATACTTTAATGATAATGAATAAAAATGAATTACCACCTAATGTTGTGATTCTGTCATATGTATATACATATTTATATTAATTATAACTGTTTAATAAAAAGTAAATAAATATTAAAATTTTTCTTTGTTCTAAGTAGGCATTGACTTAAAAAAAATTTTTTTTTTATATTACTTGTTTTTTGGTGCAACTGTTTATTATTCTGAAGGCATATTTGAATAAAATTAAATTAAAATTATTAAATCAAAACAATCAAAAATATAAGCAATCAACATCCCTTCTCAACGGGCCATTTTAAAATTATCAAACGTTGACCGGTCCTTGACGATAAAAAGGTTGGGAAGCACTTCTGTAGACACCATCACACTCTCCATGAGGATACTTGTCGAACTGCAAACAAGCCCATTTTCAAACTCCAGAACCATGATGTGGCCGTAAAATCCTGCAAGCCCAACATGTCTGTGCTCTCTGGCATTAGTGGCGAAGGCCTTTGGGATCCTGCATGGTTTTCATTACGACCCTCCTGAACCCATTTATTCCATATTTACAGGGCAGTTTTTGAGTTTTGACTAAATGAGGCTACAGAAATATCGCAGCACGATAAATCGCGCTTTCGGTAGGCCACGAACCTGCCGCTATCGAATTCCGACTCACGGTGATAACTGCATCTCCTTCTTACACGAGGTATAACATTATCTTCTCACAAACAACACATTCGAATTCCAAATGGGAAACCTGCTTCGTAATCTTTCTTTTTTACAGAGTTTAAGATGCCGTTCCTCCCACCTTCATTATTGGATTGCCCTTAAATGCTTATCTTTTGTATATGTCGCAGGGAAATGTGGAAATTAGGAATTTCATCAAATCCTTAAGGGATATGATCAATTGACGGGAGATGTTAAAATAACATATCTTCAAAGTCATTTTCCTGATGAAAGTGAGTGATTTTATCAAATCCCTGAACTGTTTCAGTGAAATGATGAATTAGTCAGGATTTGCATTAACAAAATACTGTCCTGGGAGTCGAGTCCTTGTATTTCCTAACCATACAGGTAGTACTATCGATCCTCTAAATATCAACACCATATTTTTAAAAAAATAGCACCATAGGATTAACATAGGGATTGATTACCGGCCTAATTTTCTAATTATTTGTTAATTAGTTTTGAATAAATAATTTGTACTTCATTAACTGTTGTTGTATTACTTACTTCTACTTTTACTAATGCACCCTATTTGTTAAATAAACACTTTTAAAGTCTTGACAATGTTATTTCATCATTTCCCTGAAAGAGATCGGGGATTTGTTCAAATCCCTTACTTTTATCAGGGAAATGACTTTGAAGAGACGTTATTTTAACTCTCCCGTCAATTGATCATATCCCTTAGGAATTTCATGAAATACTTAATTTCATCCTTTTCCTGCCGCATATATCCCATCATCTTTTCAGGCGAATTTGATGCTTCTATCGTCCAATTTAAGGTATCCGACTACGTTCGGAACGGTGATTTTACAAAAGCGTATAAATGGATAATATTCATGATATTTAGTGTCACTTAGATTAGAAAATGTATATAAAATTGTTTTAAAAATAGTATTACAGTAAAAAAATATTTAAGTACAATATTTTGACAAAAAATGAACATAGAATGACCCGTTTTCAAAATAGTCTCCTTTTGTGAAAAATGCTTCTGTAATAATAATATTTTGCCCGTATATAGCTCAGACCTCTGCACAGAGGTTCAACTAGAATTTTTGAAATATATAACTTAGAAGTGGGTTTATCCATGTTTTACGACAACAGAGGGTAGAAATTTTAAGAAAAAAAAGCCGATAATTATTTCAATGGGTTGTAACTCTGAAGATAATGTGAATTTTTCAAAAATCATAGATGAGCCTTTGTACAGAGGTTTGAGCTACATACAGGCAAAATATTATTATAATCGAAGCATTTTCCACAAAAGGAGAATAAATGGGTCATTCTATTTTAATTTTTTGCCGAAATATTGTATTTAAATAATTTTTTTGTCAAAATGTCCTTAAAACAATTTTATACATGTATTCTAATCTAAATGACACTAAATATCATGAAAATTATCCATTTATGCGCTTTCTTAAAATCACGGTTCCGAACGTAGTCGGATACCTTAACGGCTTGAGAGAGAACGCTTGTGTTAACCCAACATAATATTGAAATTAAATTTACAAAATCACCTACTTTCGGCTAAGATTGACTAATCTTTAGTTTCAGAGATGGAACAAATTTATTTACATATAATCAAGTAATACGGGTTATGGCCTGCTGCATTTCGGAGGCTGGGAGAAAGTGGAAACGGACGTGGGATGAGCAAGATGCTTTAAAGTGCGCCGAAGCAGAAAATTTGGTTAAAAGTAATCTCTCCATTGTGTTAGTTTAGCTGATAAAATTTTATCAGTCAAAACACATCGCATGGATTCTAAATCTCCTCATTTTTGTTTTGCTTATAGATTTTTGAGAGCTGGGCAGAAGTTTGAGTAAATCCTGGCATATGACACATTTTTTGCTTTTCACTCTGTGTTAAAATATTATTTTTTAACCAAAATAGAGAGAGAGAGCGAAGCATTCACATCTGTATGTAAATAAGATCTGCATAACTTTTGCAAATCATGTCGTAAATAGACCAAACGATATAATTCTTAACGGTTTAAAGTGTACTAAAATCATGATTGTAAAAGATAAATTAATCAACACACTTAACTAATTTCTAAAAAGAGTTTTTTTTTCAATAAATAAAATTCAATGTATTTATTTATTTATTTTTACTGATTCGAATACGTTTCAAATTTTATTCGAATTCGATCAGTAGTTCCAAATGCGAATTAATTCATACCGAATTATTCGATCGCTTATTCCAGGAAAACATATTTCGCGCAAACGATTTATAAATACTTTGTTCCGCGCGTGATAAAATGAAACGATAACTATAATTTTGTGTGATCGTAAATTCTGACGTTTAGTATTTCCTCAATAATTGGAGGAAATTGCATGAAATTTTGAGTTTACAGATTTTATGACAAAAGAAATCTCTAATAAATTGAGATGTGTGTTACAGTTAAGTTTTTTTTCCCTCGTAAACTGTATCTCATTAACGGTTTTTTTTTTCCAACCTTTTTTTTTTTTTTTTTGTTTGTTTCTGGAATTGGAAAACAAAAATATTTATCGTTTGATTCAAAAAGCGTTTATTGGAATTTTTTTTTCTTTTAAATCTTGTAATGTCTTCTAATGTTCCTATTTCGAACTCCCTCTTCCCCACAAAAAGAGAAAAATTCAGAAACTTTCCAGCGGAACGAAATTAAAAATTTCGGCTTCCTTCATATTGTACAGGCTGCGATAGCCTAATGGTCTGGTCAGGGACTCGTGGCTGACGAATCATGAGTTCGAGTCTAGTGCCGCTGAAAACTTGCCGTGTAGAGAGGGCTGATGCTCGTTAAATCTGTCTGGTGCAGGTGTGAAAGTTAGAAAAGGGAGGGGGATGCCATCTCATGTGTTCGCCCTCGTCACTTAACCATAGTTAAAAAATTCGAGGTGCTTCGCCAATAGTCCTCGTGCAGTTTTATAGTGCGACGTTATTATATAAGATCGAATCATAATTATCTTCCGACGCAGCTATGTAGAATCTATTATTCGAATTTAACCGCTTTGAGTTACCATGACAACGAGTTTTTGTTTTCATCAGTTAAACGAGGTTTCCGTTAGTCTTTTGTCAACAACTTAGTATGATACACGTTAAAATAAACTGCTTCTTTATCCTCTGAAATGGAGAACCAAAAAGTACATATTCGTCATGTGATGCTTTGGGAATTTAAAAAAGGCCATAGTGCTAAGGTGACAGCCGAAAAAATATAGAGAGGGCATGGTGAAGGATTGATAACTAATCGGGTAGTTAGAAACTGGTTCGTAAAATTCCGTTCTGGAGATATAACTTTAAAAGACAAACCGAGGGCGGGGACGTCCTTCCGACATCAATGACAAACTTTTAAAGGCAGTATTGGAGCAAAATCCACGTCAATCGACAAGATGTATAGAAGAACGGTTGAATACATCGCAATCAACCGCTATCCACCACCTGGAGAAATTAGAGTAAGTTAGCAAATTAGGAGTACGGGTACCTCACAATCTCAGTGAATGGAATAAAGAAGAGATCGCATGTCAATCGCCACAAATCTGCTATCACGGGTAAAAACGGAGCCCTTTTTAAACAGGATTGTAACAGGCGATGAAAAATGGGTCACCTACGAGAATATAGTCCGCAAAAGACAGTGGCTTGATAAGGATGAACCACCCCTACCAGATCCGAAAGCAAACATGAATAGCAAGAAAATCTTATTGTGTGTATGGTGGGATTGTCGAGGAATAATTAACCACGAGTTGTTGAAGCCAAATTTAACGATTACTGCGGATAGATATGTTCAGCAGCTGCAAAGAGTTCTAGAAAAACTCCGTGAAAAGCGTCCTGCACTCGTCAATCGCAAAAATGTCATCCTTCTGCACAACAATGCTCGACTACATACAACAAAGGTGACTCAAGAAAAATTCTTGAGCTTGGATGGTCTGTTTTAGCACATCCTCCTTACTCCCGGATTTTTCCCCGACAGACTACCACCTTTTCTGTCTTCTACAAAATTTTTTGAATGGAAAAACTTTCAGTTCTGAAGAGCAAATCACGCAGGCTGTTGAAAACTTCTTCCAGACCAAACCAGCCACATTTTACAAGGAAGGAATTTATAAACTGCCAGGAAGATGGGAGAAGGTTATAGATAACGGTAATGAATACGTAATAAATTAATCTAATTTTTTTATTTATCGAGAGCAAAATAAATATCTGATAATGAAATGGAAGCATGGGGAACCCTAGGTCTTAAACTAGGCGAAGTAGCTCGTCAATTAGGCCGCTCGATTGTGTTTGAGGAAAGGTGTTGGGCCCCGTGGATCCGAAAGTATTAACGAAGACCAACCGGACTGCAGTGGAATGGAACCAGGTCGTCTTTAGCGACATCACAGATTAATCTCGCGTGATGACAAATCGTGTTCGTGTGTGGGAACCCCGTGATGAACGCCTGTCCTCCCTTTTTGCTTTACAGCAACAAACCGCTCTGCTCCCACAGCTGGTGTGATTGTATGGGGTGCCATTGCCTATAATACACGGTCACTCTAGTATTAATCCTCCCCAAATGACGAGCGGTATGTCCATGATATCCGGCAACCACACGTTTTTGCCACTCATGCAATGTTTCCCGGGGTTTTTCAGCAAGACAATGCTCCCCTAAGGCAATTGTACCCGAGATTGTTTTACCCTTCCTTGGCCTGCCTGACCCCCGATTTGTCTCAAACCCGGGCATATTTTGGGATCTTTTGGGCGCAGTTGGGACCCACGAGTTTAAAAAGGAACTAGAGCAGGTTACGAAAATATGAAACGAAACGTCTCAAGACATCATACAGAACGACCTCAATCCCCGATTGTATCGCATCGTGCATTCGCATTATATATAGGGGTTCAACAGGGTATTAAATCCTCCGTTCTTTTTTTTCTCTGAAAAAAATTTTCCCTTCTTTTTGATTTTCTAATCATTTCATCAAGTGTTTACGTTTTAAAAATTTCGTTTCATTTGATTCCTTTTTGGGTGGCTTTTTTTTTTCCGAGTGCATATGCATTTCTAATTTTAAGTAAATTTCTTTTACTTATTAAATGAAATATGTATGACATTGTTAAATGCTATAATGTGGTAGCTTGATTGGTGAAATAATGTCGAAATAATTCCTTATTAATATTGATATTAATTGTCCGAAACACCAAATTACATTGATTGAAATTGCTTTTGTCTGCCATTTTTAAATCTATAAGATTAATTTACAATTTAATTTCACGTTATCCTTGTTTAGATTGCACTTACTAAAAACGAATTAACATTTGATAGCTCACAAACTTTATTGCAACTTGATTATGGAAATGTATTGTAAGATTGAATCCTTTGTGGCAGAAGTCGACAAACTGCGGCTCTTTGCATATACAACATGTGGCTATTAAATACCGAGACTGAGACTATAAAACATTTTACTTTGATTTCATATACATTTACTTATTAACATCTTCAATATACACCTCTCCTCTTCCCTGCAACGTTCCCTGAGAATTTTCTATTGTTTAAAATAACGATGAAAGTCTTGTTCCAGCTCCTGTAGAACACGTGCCACTTTCTCTTTCACAGCTTCAACGGACTCAAATCTTGTTCCTTTAAATGCAAATTTAATCTATAAACAATTTAAAGTCACACTGGCGCAATCCGGGCCCCCGGACTTAACCTGGATGTTGTCTTGAAAAACCTCTTGACAGACAATGCAGAGTGAGCCTGGGCACATTTTTTTATGTCTTCTGTGTCCTTTTTCAAATGGGTTCGTATCTTCCTTATTCTTTCTCGGATCTCAGCAAGAAGGTGAAGGTAATAATGTTGATTAATAGCTTGGCCTTCAGGAACTCAGTAAAGGTACCCAATCTTATGATTATCGAAAAAAACTATCATCATTGCTTTGAATTTTGATTTGCTCATTCGAGCTTTTTTGGCTCACGGGGAAGATGGACTCTTACAGTAAATCGATTGGTGCTTCATTTCAGGATCAAATCAACGATTCGTCGCACATTATTATCCTTTTCAGTAAGTTTGGGTCATTTTCAATGGCATGTAAAGTGCCAATGCAAACATTTTTGCTAGTTTCTTGTTGTACAGACATGAGAACTATAGGCATCGTTTTTGTGCACACTTTTTGCATGCCAAAATTATTATATAAAATTTGCTGTATACATTCTTTGTCAATTCCTACAGTCCCAGCAATTGCACGAACCGACTGTCAGATCAAACCAGATTACCGATTTTTTCGATGCTATCATCCGCGTTTGAAGTGGAATGGTGATCCGGGCATGAATCATCTTCAATGCCTTCTCTGCCATTTTGAAAACGCTTAAACCACTTAAAAACACGTGTACGCAATAAATCTTCGTTGTCATACACTTTTTTCAATAAATTATAAGTTTCAGTAATTTTTTTCCCAAGTTTCATGTCACATTTCACAACATTTGGTTGCTGTATTGTTACACTTATTCTTTCTGGTGAAGCAAAAAAATAACTCTAATGCAAACGAAGACTAGAGCTCTACAGATTTGTTTACATAAATGAGTGGTACTGCATTTGAAAGAGAAGGCTTCACGCTAAATAGCTGTTGGTCGCTGGCGTTTGGGGCAAGCTTATTTTTTCTGTCACAGAGTCAGTTTCGTTATTTAATAGCCATGTCGCAGGGATATAGAGAAAATAAGGAATTTCATGAAATCCCTAAGGGAGATGATGAATTGACGGGAGATGTTAAAATAACGTCTCTTCAAGATCATTTCTCTGATGAAAGTAAGTGATTTTGTCAAATCCCTGAACTGTTTCAGTGAAATGATGAAATGAACTAGTCAGTAGACCACGGCAAAATGCTATACAGGGGGGAAATACCTGAGGGGTCGAGTCCTTGTGCTTCCTAACCAAACAGGTAGTACTATCGATCCTCTAAATATCAACCCCATATCTTTAAAAAAATGGCACCATAGGATTAACATATGGATTGATTACCAGCTTAATTTTCTAATTATTTGATAGTTAGTTTCGAAAAAATAATTTGTATTTCATTGACTATTGTTATATTACTTACTTCTACGTTTACTAATGCACCCTATTTTTTAAATAAACACTTTTAAACTCTTGATAATATTATTTCATCATTTCACTGAAACAGCCCAGGGATTCGTTCAAATCCCTTACTTTTATCAGGGAAATGACCTTGAAGAGACGTTATTTTAACATCTACCGTCAAGTGATCATCTCCCTTGGGGATTTGAGGAGATTCCTAATTTCATCATTTTCCTGCGACAGCCACACCTTGTATGGTTGCAGCTCCAAAGATTTCTCCTTATATGTATTAATAAAAATTAATTATGTCTACTAAAAGTCTCTGTTTCCCTTTCTTTGTTCGTTTATAAATATCTATTGGAAAAAAAATCACTTGTACTTGAATATACATTTAAAACTTTGACTGCCTCAAAACAGTTACTTCTGTGTGAAATGAGATAAATTCATGAGTGTCACATGATGAAGGCAATCACGTTTTCCCCACTGAATTTAAAATAGGCATTAAACTTGTACAATATTTTCTATGATATTTGTAAAATTTAGATAAAATATCAAATTTTATTATTGGCTTAAGTAGTTCAAGTATTAAAAAAAAAATTGATGAAAACTTTTTTGAGTTAAAAAAAATTCTTATATTAAGCCTGTACTTTTAAATCAAATGACTTTTCTCTTACTTATGTGTGTTATTATTTGTTGACAAAAAGGAACTTTTTAACAGAAAGTTTGTGCAAAAAACAAAAGGTGGCAGCAGCGTAGCGATTGAACTTATTGGCTGTACACAAACGCTTGCATTTATCATGTGACTATAACATAAAATGAATTACTGGACTAATTAGCTGGAAACACGAGATTATATTATGTGACTATGACATCACATGAATTTAGCCCATTTGAGATTTTTTTTAGGTAGTATAATTCCAGAAAAAAACGGTAGAGGAGGGATAGTTGGAATATTACAGATCTCTTTTGCTCCTTTGTCCGTGATTTCATTACCAGAAAGGTCGACACAAGATGAGATCCATTGAAAATGGATATCGTGATGCGGATATACAAGTTTGTGTAGGATGGAGAAACTAGTTTTGTCTCCAACAAAAAATTAATTATCAAGCTACTGAAGCGAGCTACGCAAATAATTCAAAGATTACCGTAATTTTTCTTCGATAGATAGGGATAGGGCCTCACCCCCAACATATAGGGCCTGCACCATTCACTTCTGAAAACCGATCAGAAATCCTCATTGCATTTTTTGACCGCCAGTTTTCCTAGGGGCCATCAATATAGAGTTCAAGCATTCCAATGTTGAAGATTGTTTCTACTTTCAAATTTACTTGTGGCGTAATCAGTTTTAATTCACGTGTCATTTATACTAAAGTTTGTTTCAGAAATTTACCGTGCTGTCATTTAGTATAATCTTCAAAATAATGCTATATGTTCTTAAAAAGAAAAATTCACGATGGTAGCCTAAGTCTAGAAAAATGTTCACATACATTTCGAAATTTTCTTTCGAAAATAAAGAAATATATATTTTTTAGAACTAAATATAGTCAATTAATTCTATCAGTCATTTCTTTGGGATAATTAATATGTTGTAATTCTCCCCCCCGGTCCCTTCTCCGTTTACGCGTGAGCTAGAGGTGTGGAATAAATGAAAACTAGGAGCTGTCATGATCTTAACTTTTATTAAGATCTTAAAACTTAAACATCTAACAGATTAGATAATAATAATAATATAAGGGAGAGAATCTACGATGACTAAACACACAATATATATATTAACCAAATAACGTAACCCGGACCCCTATCATAAAATAACTGCCCAAACTCAATTCCAATACTATCACAATCCCAATATTAAATAGTCAATCCTGCCATAATTTCGATCAACCGATCCCAAACCTACTGGGGAAATTTCCAAATTCGGGTGCAATGGTATGCCCTTTTACCTAATGGTCTATGTCACGGAATTTTCTCTGTTGGCTGTCATTTTTGAATCACATACTATCATAACATTCCCCCAAAATTTCCACACCGTTTGCTCTAACTTCTGATATTTAAAAGCTTCCTAATTTGTATCTTTTCCCTTTACCTTCCCCCTTCTTGGGTTTGGTTGGAAAAGAGTTGTCATTAATTCTGGCCCCAAAGAACCCAAAGGACATGTTAATGAAAAGACGCGTGAGCCCTTCACAGTATTCTTAATAAAACAAGATTCCCCTATTCTATGTTAAGAAAAGTATTAAAGTGTAATTCTTTGTTTGCATTCTTTAGTATTTGGCTGCAATATACCGGGTGCTCGAAAAGTACGGCAACACTTTCGTATTTTAATAACAAATAAACAAAAATATTCACTTACGGTTTTTTATACTCCATAAGGAAATACCTAAACTTTTTTAACAATATTTTACTGCACGATTTCAATGTGCGTATCATTAGCCGCGTGTAACACATTGAATCTGTTCCAGGAGGGCCAGCTCAGCTTCTGCTATGGTGATCAGATTTTGTTTTTGACAAAACGCTTCCTTAGTTAAAAATCTTTCATGCCACTTATAAAGTGTATATCTTGAAAGTGAACTTCGTTTATAGGAAGTCTGAAACTTACATTTTACACGTGTGGCATGTGAAAGGGCCCCCCTCGGGGGACCTTCTCTTAGACTATCTGCGTGAGCTAGAGGTGTAGGGTCAACTAAAAAAGGGAAATAGCCATGCTCTTTAAAGTGACTTTATTAAGAACTAGCAAACCTTTAAAGATTAATTGGTTATATATGTGAGAACTACGACGAACAAACACACTACAAGTAATATCAAAAACCTCACTGTACCCTATCAATATCAAAACCCCCCTAATCTCAATTCCCCAAAAAACACAAGTCCTAATATTAAATAGTCAGTCTACCATTTTAAAACGGGTCCGATACTAAAGAAGTTGGGCTTTTCCGGTGCAATGGTATGCACCTTGACCTAATGGCTTTATCTTCGGATTAACTCTGTTCTGTCCTTTCCCCAATTGTATCAATCTCTCACATAACATTCCTAAAATTCCCAAATTTCATTTACTGAAACTTCTGTTTTTTAAAAAACTATCTAATTTGCTTTTTTATTTTTTTGGGTTTCACATTTTTGGGTTTTTTTTTAAAAGAGTTCCCATTAATTTTTGGCCCCAAAAAAGGGGTACCCAAAAAGGATTTTTGTTACAAAAAAAGACGCGTGAGCCCGTCACAGGCAGATTTAAATTCAAAAAAGCCCATCTACAATTTGTATTTGTTCTTGCGGTGAAGCCGTTTTGTAACGAAAATGTTTCAAAACGTGGAAGCTCCACCATCTAGTTTGTATTTCATTAAATAAAAGCTTATAACCTGTACTCAAAAATAACACCGGCGGCTAGCTCAAATAATTTTAATTGGTTGTACATTCTAATTGAGCACAGTTACAAACACATAAAAAACCAGTTAATCTTTTTTACAAATAATAAAGGGGTTTCCCGGGGGGACATTGGGATTCCTTTCTCCCAGAGGGTATCAGAATTTTGGTTAAGTATCCATACGGCCAGGAGAAGGCGCTCTAGTACCATCTTTTTGCCATTCGTTACAAGCTTTAAACTTTTCTTTATGAAACATAAAAACTGTTGGTGAAAATCTTGTCTATTTTTAATTCTTTTTTGAAAGTGTAACTACACTTTTTGGACACCTTATATTTTCTTCAACAATAAAATTTACGATTTGAAATTATAGCCCAATTAATAAAAGAGAACGAATAATTGCAAATTTGCACCTAATATAAGTTTTGATTGGAAAATTTTACCTCTGCATTATACACATCAAATTTTGTTCGTATACTTTGAGAAAAGCAATTGTCTTTCTTATGCTTTTTAAATGTCGTGTTCCGCCCTGTATATGTATTTAAATTTTTTACGAAACAGGTAGTTTCATAGAAATAACTCATTTCATAGTCTGATACGAGTGGATCTTTTGTAGTCGTAGTTTATAAAATGTTCATTCTTGACTCATTCGCATCATGTTTGTTTAATCTATGTAATCTTAGCTTTACGTTATCATACGTGTGATTTTCCTACTGTCTATATGTGTTTATCGAATGTTATTGTTTGGGTGTTATCTCTTGTTTGTAGAGAATTAGCATATATATATACCGTATTTACTTAAATCTAAGCCGCATTTTTTCTTATTGTTAATGTACAGAAAACTGGGTGCGGCTTGAATCGAAGGGGGAAAAAATTCGTTGGATGGGGCAATTAGAGTAATTAAAGGTTCATTTACGTATTTAAATATTTATAATACGAAGGTGAAAGAGAGGTCACTGTGCAGGAAACGTCAAAGGAAGGCACTGGCCTACATGGGGCTGTCTTGTTGGATATGATGAGGAGGAGGAATACTGGTAAAATAACTAATCATTCAATTCTCATTCGATCCAATTTTAAAAATTTATTTTAATTTCTTAAAATTGGATATCGATAAAACATTTTATATATATATATATATATATATATATACACTTTTTCATTTTTCACAAAAACTTGTTGAGAATTTGGGGGTACGGCTTAGATTTGAATAAATACATTATATATATGCAGTAGCGCATACAGGAATATTTCAAGGGGGGGTGTCCAGGGTTGAAAGTCTACCATTCTTGTATCATGCTCCTTTTGATTTTGTCGATTTTCAGGAACAAAAAACAGTAAAAAACTAAGTATTGAATAAATAATTAGCATTAATTAATAAAATTAATCACATTAATGACAAATATTTAATTAAGTTTTACGTACTTTATACTTAGAATTATAATCAATTAGGAAAAAGAATCAAGAACTTTAGGGGAGGGGGGTTCCGGACCCCTAGGACACCCCCCTTGTGTGCGCCACTGTATATATGCATATATTTTTGGAATTTCTATAATTGCAACCATGTTGGTGAAAAACAGTACAGACAGTGATTTGCACGGACTACTTTTATGGGTTATATTCTAAAATAGTTGGCGGAGCGTGCTCTCTGTGCTAAAAATTAAAAATGTGTTGGTTTATGGGGGTTGAACACCAAACTCCATTCTTATGTATGTCACTAGTTACAGAGTGTGTCAAATTCCCGTAGCCTGATGTCACTATTTCATAATTACTTCTCTAGTTTTCCGCTCTAATTTTGTGTCATCAAATAGCATCGCCATTTTCGCCAATTTCGATATGTGTTTTTCTCTCTTTTGTTGTTTGACCTTTTACTGTAAACATCGAAATTTTTCAAAGAGGAGTATATGGAATTTTAAACGAAACTGTAGAAAAGGGAAATGTAAATTAATTCTTATTGCTGGTTTTCTATTTAAAAAAAAAAGTTAGCTTTGACCATAGAGCTATCAACCCCGTATATAACTGAATACATCCGAAAATTTACGATCACACTCACCACGATTAAAGAACGTTGGGAATCAGCAAAATGGCGCAGTAAAATCTGTAGAGGAACTTCCCACCAACACTCCCAGAACTAAAAAAAAACAGTTATATTTATTCTCATGTCGCTTACGATGAAATTTCCACCCGCATTTAATAAAAGTACAGAAGCCTAGAATCTTAGTTTATTAAAAAAGGAAAGCATTTGGAAACTTAAGGTATTTTTGCACTAACAACAACAACACAAAAACATGTATATAATAAATAACCTTTTGATTTTGTAAACATGCAAAACACCCGCATTTAATAAAAGTACAGAAACTTGCCTAGAATCTTAGTTTATTAAAAAAGGAAAGCATTTGGAACTTAAGGTATTTTTGCACTAACAACAACACAAAAACATGTATATAATAAATAACCTTTTGATTTTGTAAACATGCAAGTATAAAATTTTAACTGAGTACTTTTTTTAAATAGGCAATTGAAATATTGGTTGTTATTTGTGTAAGTTAAAACTGAGCACAATTCTTTTTAATAATTTTCACGTTACATTCCTGGTACAAAACCGTAAGCTCCCAGAACGAAAAAAAGAGCATATTCCATGTTTTGTATATGCAGCGTCTATATAACTTAAAAAGTATTTTTATGGTATGTTTTTGCATAGCTTTCTAAGAAAACAACTGTAATCGTTCCAGCAGGGGCGTAACAACCAACGTATCAGCCGTATCAATGATACGGGGCCCCAACATGTATAACTACAGTCAGTGGCGGCGCGGGATCTAAACTTAATAAGGGCAAGATAAATTTCGCGGGGCCCTTCCATGGAGTAAGAAAAAGGTTTACAAAATAAAAAACCAATTTTTATTCATTTTGAAAAAAGCCAAACTTTTTACTCATATTTCTTTGGCACACTAAACAATAATGAAAAAAAAAAATACTGAAGAAACAGAAATTTTCTACTTTTAGTTTTGCTGAAATCCTTAATGATTGGTTCGTAATTATACTTAGATGCTATATCTGCTTCAATAGATAAAACTGCCAAAGCTGAAAGTCTTTACCTGATCCATTCTATTTCTCGCATAAATTTTTATCAGTTTTGATTTTGAAAAGCTCTTCTCAGCGGAAGCGATAATTACTGGTATTGTTAACAAAATTCGAATGACAATGTAAATATTTGAATTTTTTTTCAAGTCATTCTCTATGACATATTGGAACAGATGTTTCACTTCTGTAATCACTTTTGTAGTTCTTCATATAATGCGTAAGGTTAGAAGTCATTCCTCACCTAATTGCAGGAATGTGTGTAAATCTTCACAGTTTTTCAGTATTTACTCCTTTGAAATATTTTTTAACTTTTTAAAGTACTAGAGAAAACCAAAATTTTCAAAATGTTGATTTAAAGAAAAATCTTGAATCCATATTTCTTATCACAGAATTGATCATCATATTAAAAAAGGCTGTTTCATACCGGCTTTTGACAAATTCTATAGATTGATTGCCGCCTTCATAATCAAACATTCTTTTCTTTTTGGCTACCCTTTTACTTTTAAAATCTTTTGGCAAATCATAACTAACTCAATAAACTTACGAGCATCAAACAAGCATGTTCCGAATCCAGTTTGTTGATACTCTTTGATCCAGCGACAAAATGTACACAAATATTCAAGAATAATATATAAATGAGCTTGTACAGATTGCCATAATTTGCTTATGGTATTGCACGCGTTGATAACTTATACCATACATATAATGATAAGATAAATTCCAAACTGAACATTTCATTTAAAACGCAATTGCAATCACTGAGTGTGTGGGATTGTTCCGTTTGGTTTTTTAAGTTTTCTATACACACAACAACATCATCAAATTGTAATTATGCGGCCTTTCACCACCTGGATTTTGCTTTCCCTCCTTGTGTCTGATAAATGCTTGATAGTAAGCTTTGATTTATCTTGGATAATTTTCCAACGTTTGCTGGAACTTGCGAAAGTAGCAAAAAAATCTTCTGAATAAAACCAAAAAATGTTTTTGTTGCTACTGACGAATTAGCTGCGTCTAACAATAACAGATTCCAGTTATGACTACCGCAAGTGTGAAAAATATCCTAGGATTTACATTTAATATTTGAGTTTTAACTCCACTATTTATGCCTATCATATGTGCGCCATTGTCGTATCCTTGTCCACGACAGTTCTGAATATCTAAGCCATTTTTTCTAGCTCTCTAGTATTGCATTGGTCAAATATTCTCCAGTCGTTTCAGTGACATCAAGAAATCGGATAAAGTTTTCTTCTATACTTCCAGTTGATATATTACAATATCTTAAGATGACTAACAAACAACAAATTGAAGAGATTGAACAAATGTTCAGCTCTACTACAATCTCTAGTGTAGTCGTTGCCTCTTTTATCCAACCACTCACTTCACTTGTAGCTATATTTGACATAATTGGGATCAATTCACTTTGAATATCGTGGCTTACATAATGGTGGGCAAATTGTTTATTATTAATGCGGTTTATGTGTTCCTGTAACGTAGGATCATATTTAGATATCTATTTAAATAAGTCTATGAAGTTTCCAGAATTCTTAGAAGACTTTCTTGTATCAGCACTTTGTGGAGGCTCTGAAGCATGTAGTACCAAAAATATAGTGCTAGATAAAATTTAGCTGGGGCCAGGCAGAATTCTTTGAACTTCTGTGAGTCAATTTCGTGTCCACAAGCTATGGTGATCATGACCAAAGGAAGCTTTCTAATCATGATTTCACCAATCTCTGTAATTGATGAGGCTATTACTGGTGCTACAGAAGAATTCTCTAACAGCATTGTCATCATTTGTGGTCCCAAAGCCAAGAGCATCCACCAAATTTCCGATTGGTGCCGAAATTTTCTCTGTACTTTCTTTTTGCGTGCATTCACTAGAAGTCTATTCGCCTTCCTCATGGACAATTTTTTGATATCCAACCTATAAGATAAGTGGGGAAGGCTTTCAAACCCTTTGATCCAGTAGTGCAAGGTAGATATACCCAGTTTCACATTCCCCGCAACTATTTGCCTAGTTTTCAAAGCCTCCAGGTCATCCATGGAGCTAGGCTTTTAATGTGAGTTTGGAGAAATTTTGAGAAGAAGAATGCGTCATCCAGCTACAATTTTTTTTCCATCTATCATTGTCAATGATCAAACTGATTTGCTGCTGTAAACATTGTCATCTAGCGTCATTGTGCTGGGTTGGAAAAGGGAGATTTGGTTTTTGATTTTTTTCAATTTCCAGCTTTACAAATGTTTCCCTTTGATGCGACGGTAAAGTAGTGGTCCATTCTGTGTGAAAAATGATTTATTAATACTGACTACACAGTTACAAAAATATATCTGGAGGCTCTCACGTGCCCTCTTACAGAGAGAAATAAGAAGGCTGAACAACAGTCATAACAATACCAACAATCAACGCTGGAAAAAAAATCATAACTTTGGAGATTGCAGGAGGTAGCAGCTAAATTTGGCATTAAATTAAGTGTCCCTATTTACTCTATGTAACTTAAGTATTACACTGATTAATCTGTGTCAATCTTAAAAGTTCTAGTCCATTAAACACACACACACACAAAACCCCAGACATAAGTTTGTGGCTATATACTACGTGCTAAATGTTATATTTTTACAATTTTGAATCAAATTTGAACCTAATTTGAAAGTCAAATAAAGATATTATTTACCCAGGGCATGTATTTTCAAATAAAACGCCAAAAGCTGCAAATTCTTGTTCAAAAGAAACGATAGAACTTCCAACTGGGGCTCCCAGGTGTTCCTCATAGGCCCAGCAAACCCGATCTAAACCATCGACTGTTGGAGATTTTCATTCGAGGGCTGACGAAAACTGACTACAACATGGATAAGAGGACCATGGAGCCTAAGAGGACCATAAATTGTGGGTTGTTGTTTTCTCGCGTAATTTTATTTTTGGGGTTTCCGTGCGTCAGATCGTGAAAACTGTCCAATGTGGAACTCCCCACGACAGAAGCTTAAATACAGCTAATGTTGCCAGACTAAATATGAATGAATGAGCGAAAATGACGAAGTTGAGAAATTTCTAATAAAAGAAAGTGGAAAACGATATTTTCACGAATTATTTATTCATATACTTTCATGCTCCGATAAATAGAATACCTTTTAAAAATGTCGATATATCAATTTTTCGATATGTTATAGGGAAAAACAGAGTTCAGAATTTTTGAATTTATTAAATATAAAAAACCCTGTGGCATGCACTTTTGTATTTTCCTTATTTTTCGTTTAATTTATTTCGGCTTTGAGGCGCGAGGCCCTATGTGCCGCGAGGCCGTAGGCGGTGGCCCATACCACCCACGCCTTACGCCGCCTCTGTGACTACAATCCTCTAAAAGGGCCCCCATATCTAAAAAGGACACTGAAGGAATTTTGATACAAGGGCCCCCTCAAAGTTAACTACACCAGTGCGTTCCAGACAACTTTTTAAATAGAAATCCTGCCCATTGGTAGAAAACCTAATCGAAAGGGCCTTAAGGGATCATTATTTCTTGCAAAAGTTTATTTGGAAGAGAGAGAGAGAGAGAGAGGGGCAACTGTTTAAAGTAAACTACTGTCATTTACAAGAGTTTTGAGATTCGCTTACAATTACCTCCTTTTTTGCTGTATAATTCGAGTGAATGGCAAATGATATAAGCAAGAGAATTCACCTGTGTTCATCATTTCATTTTTTAAGTGAAATTAAATAAAGAATTTTAAGGATCATCATAGAGAGTTTATGTTTAAAATCAAACATTTAGGTGTTTAGAGGGCTATCTTTTAGGAAAATTTTTTCAGCGATTGAACAATGTTTATTTAAGAATAAAGTTAAAAGTACATGGATTATCATTTGATTAAAAAATTTGATTATTCGGAACAAACATAAAATTCAACGAAAGTTATCGATGCTGAAAAAATTTGCAAGATTTAATTTAAACTAAAATTTTTAACATTAAATTTTGAATTTTTTTTTTTTTTTCAAATTTTTTAGGAAGAGCTGGATTTTTGAAATTAGTTGTTAAAAATGTTATTTATAAGCAATGATGAAAAATTATGAAATAATTATTCGTAATTTGCACTTTTTTAAACTAACAAAATAGTTTAAATTTTTTTAAAAAAACTTTGTATTTTATTTTTTTTTAAATTTGAAAGTACAAATAATGATCAACAGATGGCAGTCCTATTTAACGAGACAAAAGAAGTAATTTGACACTTTTGACAACCAATCATATCCGTAGATTTAAAACGCGTTAGTGGGAGCGGCGTCAGAGTAAATGGTGATGAATGTCACTCTGTAATTTATTGTGTCCATCCTCGTTTACAAATTCAAATTTTGCAACTGTATCGCTGTTGTTGTTCTTTTAGTTGTTTTTATCTGCAAGATGTTTGTTTTCCGTCGCAGGCATATCGGACCGCTCTGATATATCCAACGATCTCAACATGGCGTATTTGCCGCTTGTGGCGCGATCTTTCTGTGACAGGGGCATGTGTACATACAAATTGTTTACTGACGTTTGAAATATTTTAATTACCCCGACAAACATTACTTTCAACAACCGTTGAACATTAGGTACAGGTAAGTCCTATTTGAAAATAAGTGTTTATTTACAAAGTCGCTAATTTTAATTACCGGTGTTTCTTCCCAACCGGTTAGCATATTTATTTTCTTGATGTCTGTATGCTGTACATGCTACTTAAAATACAACTCGTCGATGAATATCTTTAAATATTATCAATTTTTTCAGGATCCACGTTTAACTAATTAAAATTGCTCATGTGAACATGTTTTCGTATATTTTGATTTGTTTTTTTCAAGTGAAAAGATGTTTTTTTTTTCTCCTCACGGTTGATTTAACTGATGTTTTTTTCTGTTTTGAAACCCTGACTGAAAAATTTTACTCATTTTCTTACAATGAAAAAGAAAGAATAATGCATAGATACCTTTGCTTGTTTGGTATTAAAACCCAAAGCATACTTTGTAAATAATGCTAATACTTGGTAAATAATTAATACTTTTTGGAATCGCGCGTTTTAAAATATATATTATGACAGATAAAATATTAAAATAATTATTCATTAAAATGTTAATAATACAAGACACACACACATATATATATATTCATATAGATAGATTTACAATATTTTTTTAATTTGAATTACTTTTTAAGTTTTTGATTTTTTATATTTTAACAAACTTTCTTACAATTTATCATTGTGTAACCTCATAATTAATTATAACTCAGTTATATATTTGATGTATCACTCATTTTAATGCACAAAATATTTCAAGAATAGTTATTATTTTTTAATTTGTAAGAGGACTGTACATTCACATTGTCTTGACACATATGACAATGAGCCAATATTGTTGCTGTTCTTCAACATATCCTATAGCTAGAGTCTTGTCTTTAGTTTTTGAAATTTACTGATTTGATTATTTGTAAATTTTTTGTTTTTTTTGTTTTGTATCATGGGAAACATTGCAAATGTATGTAATGTTGATTTAATTTCGAAAGTTTATTGGGCTTTTAATTATTAAAATTTATTAAGGAATGTCAAAATCTATCATTAAGCTTAAAGTTCTCAATGATCTACAGTAGAATAACTTTCAAAAAGAAATGTCTTTTTTTCCTTAACTTTGCATCTTAAAATATTGATGGAAATATTTTAATTTTCTCATTTCTTTTTGCTTGTTCTTTTATTTCCTGATTATATTTAATTGGACCTTTTTTTTTTTTTTAAAGAAATATATTACTTGCAGAAACATACTAAAATTCTGTAAGATGAATTTTTATTTTGATAATGTTCCAGTTCAAAATATTTTTGCTGTTTTGTTATATTTTTTCAGTTGGAAGAAGCATGTGTTTTGTAACATTGATCCATATTTCATTTTGTTCATTTTTTGTTTTATCAGTTTGGCTGCTCTTATCTTGATGTATAATTTTTTAAAAATTATATTTAACATAAGTTTTTATTTAGTTCAATTTTAATATTAAATTTAAATTTGAATTTGTTTATCACAAAACCTATGAAAAATTGATTAAAAATTTAGTTTAAAAAAGAACTTTTAAAGAAATAAAATAAAAAATTACACATCAGAGAGTTAAAAAAAAAATTATAATTTTAGACATATAATTTAATAAGTCCTTCATTAGCAAAATCAAATGAATGAATTTAGAATAGTATTTGAATAAGAAAACAGCTATTTTGAGCATATCTTGTTGTCTAATATGAATTCATTCAATATGTCTGGCTGCCTCAGATGATTTTTATTAGAAAATGTTCTTACATGCATCTATATTTATGATGTTTCATTACCTGAAACAAATTTTGGTACTTATACATTTTAGTGTCACTATGGCCAAATTTGCCCCATGCAAAATCATGCCATGATATCAAAACATTAAAAAGATTCTTATATGTTTTATTTGAAAAAAAACACCAGTCAGATTTTGGTGGAAGATAGCATGATTCGGTTAAAGTGTAGTATAGGGGGACTTGGCGCAGTCTTTTTTGCCAACTAAAAGTGGTCACCAAGGTACTTTTTAAGGAATTATTTATCTTAGAATGAATTCAATATCTCAAAATGACAGATAAAAATCGCCAAATCTGAAGTGGCCCCCCTATACTACACTTGAACTGCATGATTCACATGGCGTAAATTTGGCTTATAATTCGCAAGTACCATAAGCTCTTGCTTGAAACTGACCGTCTATGTTCATCAAATTACACAACATAGGTCTCTTAAAAACTTTTATGTAGAAACTTTTATATTCTTTTGAACAAAATGTTTTCTTTTTTAAATTTTTTCTTTTATAAAATTTGTTTGTATTTTTAAATTAAAGATATAAAGAAAAAAACCTGCATAACTTTTGAGAATTTAATTTATGAATTTTGGTTAAAATTTAGTGTTGCTCAAGAATTAACTCCTCAAGGCATAAAACATTTTTTTATAAGACAGTACATTCCAAAGTTAATGTTTTAATTATATTATCTTTCTTTGTTCTATTTCTGTTTTAATACATATATTGAAAAAACCTTTCCAAGATTTTAATTAAGATTCTAGAATCCCTGATTATCATAATAAATAATGCAAGAGCTTGAATATATATTTAAAAATTTTCATCTTTTTTTCCTCGTCAGATTTTAATATATGAATCCTTTTTAATATTTGGCATGAAATATTCTGACATTTTGATGTATCTTGTATGCATGGAAATGAAAATTATATTATAAATGCATGCACTGAAATAACTTGGTTAGTGAATTTATTTTAATGATATTTAATGGTGTAGTTATTATAATGGTAGATTTTTTTAAAAACATATCCCTTGGGGGGAAAATTTTAATTTTGACAAAATATATGGAAATAATATTAGCTGATGAAAACAATCTGTGTATTTTTAACTATGCAAATTTTTGAATTAATTTAATCAAAATTTGTCTATTTATATATTATCAGTTATTTCATATGTCTCTTAACTGTTCATTTAAAGTTACCGTAAAATCCGGCTTACAACGCGCACTTTTAACACCAAAAATAAGATTGAAATATACAGGTGCGCGTTATACACCCCGGATATAAAAATGAGAGCTTTAAAAATAAAAATAAAAAGAGATGAGCACATAAAAAAAATTAGACTTCTATATATTTTGAAATACTGTTGATTTAAAGAAATAACATTCTTAATGAATTTAAAAGGTTTTTGTTCTAAAAGTGTACTATTTTTGCAAGTTTAGGAAAATAAATCGAATAAATTGCTTCAAAACATAACAGCATTGCATACACATATGCCAGGTTTCTTCGTAAAAGAGGGGGTGTGCGTTATTCGGCGAATATACCTCAAAATTAAAAATTGCAGCTTCAAAGTATGGGTGCACGTTATACGCCGGATTTTATGGTAATTATTTTATTTTTCTTAAAAACTGATAGTTTTTCTTTTTAAAAACATAAAATTCTTTTGACTGTATTACATTTAAATATTTTACTAACTCCATTAACTGCTGTTGTAGCATGATAGCTTCTTAAAACATAGTCTGTACATATTACCTTTTCAGGGCTATTAAAACAAGTTTTTTTATGTGCATGATAGGAATCTAAAATATGAAAAACAGGTTAAAATTTCCATTCATGATACATTTTATTGCAGCCTAAATATTTCACTTTTTGTTTAAAGAAGGACTTAAAGGGTATAATTGAATTTATTTCAAATTTGTGAGCTATTAATGAAATATTTTAACATGTCATATTGCTAAGAAATTATTAATATTTAAAAAATGAATTCTTGGGAATTACTTTTTGAATCAAAACATATAATCATGGGTGTTTTCCCCCATAATGCATGGATGGGTTTATAGAGATGTAGAAATTTACTAAGTTTAAAATGCATATCAGTTGTAAGAGTAGGGTTAATCTGTGTGTGTTGTTTCTAAAAGATTGTTAACTCCCAAAATGCCATTTTTGTACTTTTATTTCCTTGTACCTAGAAAAGATTCATGATGAATATGTCATGAAACTAAACTCAGTGGGGCAACAGCCCGTCGAGGGCCAAGGCCTGCTGTACCCATCTCAGTTTTCATGACCTTGTGCACTGAGGTGCATGAGCAGAGGTTCCGGTCAAGTGGCCAACCTGGTGCGAAACCCCCAGTGTTTAGTTTGTAAGCAAACTTGGTACTCATTTGTCAACCCACTGAAGGGATGAAAAGCTGATTTGACCTTGCCCAGCCTGGGGTTTGAACCACGGACCTGTGGCATGGAATTGTGCGATACATTACTATTCGACCACGAATATGCCACTACACACTATCAAATGTAAAAGTTGGAAATATATTGGACAATTTTCTATTTTAGGATACAGTTTTAAATTGTCTTTACAATAATATATATTAAACTATTTTTGCTGAGGTATGTTACCAATAATTTTTGTGTGTTTTACTTGAAAAACAAAATTAATATATGCAAAAATCATTATGGAAAAAATGTTTAATGGATAATTTTACAGTAAAATGGAATGGAAGGAAATTACCTTTTTATATGCAATTTTATTTAAACTGTTAAATGAAGCAAAGATGATATGGAAAATATTCAAAAGTATTAACTAGGCATGTAAAATATTTCATGATATCATGTAACAAAGCTATAATTTTCATTCTTGTTTATGGTTTGAAATTTTTTTTCATGTTTGATTTTTTGAAGCTATACTTTTTATTGTATCAGGTTAGATCTTTTTTCTAAATTTTCTTTTTGAAGTATAGATTAATTATTTATACCATAAATAGTGAATTTATATTCAATCTAACCTCATTAATTTGTGATAGTCCATAGTGATTGAGCTATAGATTAAATGAAATTCAAGGTACAATATTAGTGTAAATTGAATGAGTATATTCAGTTCTAACAAAGATAGAAATTTTCATAGCAGATTCAATCTGCCATGAAAGAAAAATAACATGTCTACTTGAACAATTGAAGAATTGAGTTTGTTTCACCCATTAATCCACCATGGTTGATTACTTTTACCGGCATTTTATTTCTTCTTAATCTCTATTATGTTAGACTTTGCCATGTCTTAATCCAAGATGCCTGTTGCTCAAAACAATGTAGCAATAACTGTGTTGCTTAGAAGATCTTAAACATGATTGGAGTCAGTTTTGGCACATCTGCCTCTTTCTCATTATCTGACACCTCTTCACTTAACTACTATTAATTTAACAATATCTTTCTTTATTGTTGTCCCAACTACTGACAAAGATTTTCTAGTTTTTTTCTGGAAATCGCATACTACAGGAAAAAAAATTTTCTAGCTCCTAAAATGGGATAAAAATGGTGATTGTTCAGCTGAACTCCTTAATAATGAGTTCTTAAACATCCTCTTACAAAGTAATAATAATTAAAATTGTGGCATTTTACTCTTTGAGATACCAATATATACAAAAAAAAATGTCTGTTTTTAACAGAGTCATGACAACATCTGAACAAAAGATTAATCTTTCATGAAAGGAAATGTAAGATTTATGACCTATGAGTGATATTACAAGCAATTGCTAATTGAGAGAACCTTGGTAAAGCATGGGTTACCATTCTGTGTGTTAAGCAGACTCTGTTACCAAATCATGTATTAACAAGGTATGACAAGGCTTTAGGTATATTTCTTGAGATTCTTATTCTTAAGAAGTAATGAATTCAATAATTTTTTCTTTCTTTTCTGTTATTTATGCCACCTGATCGACAGTAACATTAGATTAAGGCCTATAAAATTCATCACAGCAAGGGACTTGATTTTTATGCCTGTCATTAGCCGTAGTTTTGAGCACCATGCAGGTGACAGTTTGATTTTGCTGGGTTCCGCCCCAATTTTGAGGGAGAACTCCCTAGGTGGTCAGGGGCCTCCCACCTCTTTCCCCTTCCACCAATCTCATGAGAGGACTTGCGATTCAACAGTTATTTAGAGTACCCCCATGCCACTAAGGCACTATTCATTTACAAACATTCATGCCTCATCCGGAATTCGAACCCAGGCCCTATGGCACAGCAGTCAGTTTTTTCTTTCTAAATTAATGTACTGAAATAATGCTAATAATAATAAAAAAAAAAATGACCTTTTTAATGTACAATTATGAAATTATTTCAACAAAAATTTATTCATGAAGACAGAAAAAAAAGTCCTTATTAAAATGACAAATTTGCATCATATCTTTATTGTAATAATGTAACGTTTGGGTGTTAGAATAAGACTTAATTTTTTTGGCACATTTAATTCCAAACTATATTATCCTTATACACATTCTGTGTGCCATAATATTTCACTTATTTTGTTTTGAAAAATTAAAAAAAAGCCCTGTATTTTATTTTTAATTTTTTTACTCATTCTTTTTATTCTTATTTTACTGCTAAAGATATTCACGGTTCTGATTTTATTTTTCAAAACTGAAAGTCGTGTAACAAAGAATAATTTTCTTAAAATTAATTAGTTCACTAAAATGTTTTTAAAATATTTTTTTAAATTTGGAAATTTATTAATTTTTTAAATGTGTACATTTTTTAGAGGTAGAATGTATATAGTTAAGTGTTGTTTATTTTATAATTATTAAAAATGATTCCTGACAGGATATTATAATATTAATTGATCTTCATCTTTTTAAAACATGTATTAACTTTTAAAATCATAGAATTTATTTTAAAATACTGGCTAGAATTGATTTTAGAAAACTTTCAAAGTAGCCATTGCTTTTTAAAAAGTATACTGTGTTAAATTTAAAACTGCTATAAATTGAATGATTCATTAAAATGTATTATCTCTTCACTTGTTCAAAATAAAATATCTTAGTTATTTAAAGATTTTCGTTTCTTAAGGATGGCTTTGCCTAATGTTAAAGAACAGCACAACAAAATGCAGGGCATTTTAAGGTAAAAAAATGTATTTTAATCTTATTGTGTGTAAAGTTCATGCTTTTATGATGTTAATAACCTTTTGTCATGTTATGTCTTTAAAAATGTTAATTGAATGCTTTTTTAGTCTAACAAATAAAGTAAAGAAAGCAGTGAAATGCAGAAGCATGTTTAAATAAAGGGTATTTATGTGCAGTAATTATTAGTGTATTATATTAAACATTAAAGGAATATATGTGTAATATATAAATTTTTTTACTTTTGTGTTAACCACAAGCCAGTGTTTTATTGCTAAAGATTTTGTAATTTATGCAACATATTTTATTTAGAGAAAAAGACTTAAGCACAAATGAAAAGGATGTCTGTTTAAGGATTATTGTTAAGGATTGTTATCTAGGGAAAACAGAAATCTATAGATATTCAATAAGTACTCATTTTTGTTGGGAAAAAATGAAATGAATTCATTTAAACAGAAATTGGCTGTATTTTCCTGTATAAATATAAGAAAATCTCTTAAGGAGAATAATTATGAATCAAATTTTAATATTTTTTTTCTTGTAAAAATGTGTATAGGTTCTATTTTTTTTATTATTAAATAAACAAAAAATAGCCTTAAATTGACTGATAAAAACAACATTGCTGTGTTGTGTGAAGAAATCTAATTTCTTTATAGGTCATATATAAACTGTAAGTTAAATATTTTATACAAATTAGAGTATTATATGTAGAAATGAACAGTATTTACATGTATAAAAATAAATGTAATTTTTTAAAAAAAAAATTCATGCCATTTAAAAGTTATTTTTTAAAAAATATTTATTATTATAAGCATTTGCTATGTGTTTGAAATTTCTTGTATTAGATCAGCAGAAAAGTTTTATCTTTTTTTTTCATATTTTATATTTTTCTCTAAAAATTTATTATAAAAAACCTTTAAAAATTAAAACTCATTTTGCAATTACAGATCTTTTAGCAACTGATTCTTTTAATATTTTTTGAGATGTTGGCTATTTATATGAACGACTTTTTTGATAGATTTAGAAAAATTTTTATTCAAAAAGAGAGTGAGTTTTATAATTTATCTTTTGTGTAATAGAATTTTGTATTTATTCATTAGAAGATTTTTTTATATACTAGAGTGAACTTGGCATTAAAAAACTTATTTTCTAAATTGTTATCGTGGGCATTGTTTTAAATTATGTAATTGTGTATTTCTTTATATTATATATATACTTTGCTTTTTGAGAAAATTGCTATTTAATCTGCTATTGCAATTCAAATTTATAGTTTTCCTAACTTTAAGATTTATGCATTATATTTACAGTTTTTGTAGCATAATATTTGTTTTAAATTTTTAAGTTCTCTCTCTGTTCCTTTTGTATCTTGATTGTTAACAAATATCCATCAGTATAAAAGGTTCCACTTTGAAAGAATTTTGTTTTTCTGTTGATATGTTAAAATCTTTTTGGAAGTATTTTTTAAATAAAAGATAATGACCTCTTTGTTTTTAATAATATGAAAAGTATACATTTTTAAATAATTGAGAAAGTTTTAATGTTTATCCCACATTTTAGTTTTTTTGCATGTATTGTGTTTGATTAAAGTATAATTTTTTTTTATCTTTAATCATTTTATATTAATACAATATACTAGGTCTTCTAAGTAAAAGTTTATAGTACAGTTTTTTTTTTAACCATATTCTTATTCTTCTTCATTGCATAGTGTGATGAAGATTTTGTTAAATTTTTGTGTAAAATGTACCAATTTTTTTTTTGCTCTTGCAGCAAACTCTGTAATGCTGTAACTAACTACAAAAATAACATAATAAATGAGAACAAAGGAAACAAACATTTTTCAGCAGCTTTTGGATTAAATTTTCCATGTTTTATTGCTTCCTTACATGACTAGAAGTGTTTTTCTGATTTATTGTGAATCTGTAAGAAAAGAACATTTGAAAGGGGCAAGAAAACGCATATACCCAAAAATATTTTTATATTTACGAAAAATGTGTAAAACATGCAGTCTCCAACATTTATCACAAACAGGGTCAACAACATTCACTTGGGGAGTGAGTTGATAATGTGTAATAACTTCTTCTATCATTATCAATATTTTTTCAAATAATTTTTATTACTTTTAAGTTAAACCATTTAAAAAATAACTTTTTTAAATTCCAGTTTTTTTCAAAAAAAAATTTGGTATATTTTAAATTAATTCTTTTTAAAATCTTATTATTAAATACTCTCACCATAATTATTTTGATATTTGGATATTGAATTACACTAATCTGTCTCAATTAATATCTTGATATTGGAACAATATAGTGTGTGATTGTATTGTATATCTCTAGAAAGAGCACATTACTTTTATAATACCATAATCACATGCCTGGTATTGTAGAAAAATTTATGTACTTAATCGTTAGGTTACAGCTTTTCTAGTTAAGTTTAAAAAATGTTACTGAAAATGTCCAGTTTTGTGTTTGACAATTTAGTTTGGTTAATTTTTTTTTTACTGTGAATGAAAATAAATGTTTAAATTATGTAGCTTAGTAAAATTTATTCTTTTTCACTTGGGAGAATTATTTTAGTTACTGGAAATAATCAAAAATTCAATTGACTTTCTTAATATGAATATGATAAATAAAGTTTTGACTCAAATGCTTTAATTAAAAATGCATGAGTTCAAAAATCAGTGGATAGATTTAGTAAAATTTAAAAAAAATATGCTGCTGATTAATTTTTTTTTTTGACAGAAGTCACACTGCCAACATTTTAATGTTTATAAAATACTGTTATAAAAATTTTTTATCTTATTGAAAATTAAGAATTTTTCAGAGAAGTGTTGTATTTATTATTAATATAACCTTTATTGATTGATTTTTAAAATAACGGTAATTATATAAATGTTATCTGAAGATTGCATATAATCACACATTTTTCTTAATTGTTATTTTCTTAATGCTTTAGAAGCAAACTTCTTTTGTACTTCGTATGAAAAGGAGGAAGGAAAAGTTGTTCCTACATTACTTGCACCATAAATAAACAACAGTCTGAAGTGTCATTGATTTGACTGGTGGGGGAAAAGTACTTTTTAATGACTATAGCTGCCATTATCCTTTAATGGTCTCTTAAAATGTGGACGAAGAAGTAATCTTTGGTAATTGAAAGTAATTTAAACCTTTACTTTGTGGAAACAAATGTTTATTGTAGTACATAAATTTCACAAACAAATGCAGAATTTCAAAATTTGATTTTTAGGGAATATTTGTGTATGGGAGGGAGGAGCAAGAATAAAGTCGAGGAGGAATTTTTAGAAAAATATTTTGTAATTGGTTTGAGCAGTAATTTCTAATCTTTGTTTTCATGATGTGGAAAATTATTTCACTTTCTAATTTGAAGGTTCTTTCATTTTAAAAATAACAGCTCTTAATTATTTAATAAATATTCATCAGTTTATTTTTAGAGCAATTTCTGTTTGTTTAATAGCTTAAGTCATGATTACATAATTAGTATGTTCTTTATACCTGAGTATTCTTTTGTTTAAAAAACCATTTGATTAAATTTTTTTAAAAAATGTTTTAAAGCTAGGTTTAAATTAAAAAAACAATTAGAATCTCACTGTAAAAACGGTTTTGAATGCGTTGTGTAAAATTTTTGTTCAGAAGTAGTGAACAAGAAATGAATAATTAAATTTTTTTATCCTATGTAGATTCATACTCACTGAATTCTCTCATCTATATCTTTGGGGATTTACTGTAAAAATTGTAAAATTATGTATTATAATTGAAATTTAATCATTCTATATATCCCCTAAATTTTTAAATATTAAAACTTGAAGGCATTACTTAACTTTTGTTAAATTAAATATTGCTGTCTTCACAAAACAAGTGTCTATTAATGATTGCCAATTATTAATTTACCAGTAATAATTAAAATTAAAAAAAGAACAACAAAAACAGATACATCTTTGAAATTTCTAAATAAGGAAAAAAGAGTTAAACAATTTAAAGAAGTTGTACCATTTGTTAATTTCTTGGGAATCTATACTATTTTATTTGTTCATCCTGTTGACATATAAATGTTATTTTTCACAGTAATTTCCTTTAAGTTAATTTTTCATATTTTTCCATTTCATTACTTAACTTATCCGAATCAGTATTTCAAGAGTAGATGATATTTATTTAATCAGAATCTTGTTAATGATTTGTTGCAACTTGAGTAGTGTTTTTAAGTATATTCTATAACTATTTCAGAAATTTATCATTTGTATATGATAGGTAATTACTTCTAAAAAGTATGTGTGAAATAAAATGAATTAAATTTATTTTGGAGAAAAATGTTCTGGGTTAACAGGATGAAGATGATAAAAGCATTCAAAAATAGATTTGTACTTGTTATAAAAAACATTTTTCTTTTCGCGTTGGAAATTTTAAAATTTTTTGCACATTCTTTTATAATTTCATTCTTTTTTTATAATCGATGGTATCATTTGAAAGAAATTTAAATTGACTAAAAATTAAATATATGGTTTCAATAAAGTAGCAAAGGAAATATATTTTAAATTTGTGCTATGATAAAAGTATAACTAATTTAATTAATATCATATTTTAATGATTTTTTTATCATTTGGGTAAGCATGATTACCACCACAATCTAAGCAAGGAGAATTCAGAAATGTTATTACATTCTTGATTTTATTATTTCTTACAATGGAGTCAACTATTTAGATGAAGAAACATATGAATTCCATTATTTTTTATAAATCAAATTTTGTTTGCAAAATTAAAAAATATTACTGTGTATTATAAGAATTTTTCAAAATCTTTGGTGATGAATTTCAGAATAATGTAAATTTAAGTTTTTTTTTCTGAAATTCTTTTTACCAATCATCTTTTTTTTTTTTTTTTTCAGATAGTATATTTTTCTAGGATAGGAATATTGTAGGATTTAATTGAGGGTATATATATATATATATAAATATTTTGTCATCTTAGTGGAAAGAGCCTCAAAATATGCTTTGATTTTGTACAATTTGTGTATTATTCATATAAAATAAACAATGTGTATGGCATTTATATAAAATTAAGTATAACATATTGAGTTTTTTTATGATTTAAAAATACTGGAGATTAAAAAAAATTTGGTTTTAAATTTTAGATATTCCACACATGTGTGAATTATGTCATGATCATAAAAATGGCACGATTGAATTGACTTGGCTTTAAATTGAATTAACAAATTAAGTTAAATAAAGCAAGTAGATTGACCTGGCTTAAATTAAAAGTAAACTTTATTTTGTTAATTATATAAAATCATTCAAAGAATAGAATTATATGAATGTTTATTTTTAATATTGCCTCTTTACAATTTATTTTATCTTACAAGGATTGTATTCATGTATTGTTTCTAATTGCTTAACGTAAGGTAGAATTTCCTTCTTTTTTCCCCCTTGAAAATAATCCTTTTTAGATACTATTACAAATACACCTGTTAAAGTTAATCTTCAGTTTTTCTCACATGATATTGATCTTTAAGGACTTTATTGGTTTCCACCTGTTCCTGCGTTAAGAGAAAAGAAAATTACAGTAAATAAATAATAAGGGCATGGAGGCAATGCCAAAAGACGAGAGAGTAAAACCTGCTCGCGTTGTCTTCAGTGAAGAGAATACATCGTGCTCCTAACTGGAGGACATAACTCGTCCTTAGTGGCAAAATGCCAAAAAATGATTTTTATGAGAAAAGGTGCCGATCGACGGAATAAATTTTAAATTTTTCTTTGCATTTTTTTCTTTAAATAAGCTTACGTCACGTGATCATTCTATCGATTTTATATCAATATTTTTTTATTTCCTCTGCTATTGTCTTCAAGCTTTCGGATTGTTTTAAAAATAACTTTTGTTTTTCATATTATTATGAGGGGTTTTATACTTCTGCATGAATTTGTATCAAGCAGTTTTGATATAGTGCCTCTATTGCCACATTCTATTCAAAATTCTCCGAAATAAAAAAAAAAAATTAGACTTCGCTTATAATTTTGAATAGGAATTAGAAAGGAATAATTTTACTATTCTTTCAAAAATACTTCTAATTTCGAACTGTTGATTTGTAGGGTGGAGAATAATTTTCAGAAAATGGAAATGCTTTTTCAAAACTTATTTGTTGAGCATTTTTATTTATTTTTTTTAAATGAAAGGAAAGTAAGTGTGCATTTTTCATTAGAATATTAGTAGAAATTCCTATTTAGTAAAATGAAAATTTCGAATATTTGTTTATCATCTTTCAAATGTAAACATGATATTGCAAAAAATTTTTTCCTTGAAAACAAGTTTTTAAAAAAATTTTTTTTAGTTTTTGTTTTAAAATAATAGTGTACACTTTTTTATGCTGTGAAATTTTAAATAAAATGATTATTATTTTTGAAATATTGGATGAAAATATTTTTACATTCTTTTCAAGCAATTAAGTTTAAGGAATAATGTACCGAACAAAATTGTTTTATTATAGAATACCCTCTCCCCTTCCCCCCGAAAAATTATAATTTTTGTAAATACAAAACCATTATCTTAAAACTAAACATCTCGAATTTAATTATTTTTGCTATGGTACTAAATAATTATCACTCAAGAATATTATACATAATTTTCAAAATACGTTGAATGGAACCGGTATACTAATCGAATAAAATACAATTTATTATTGGAATATTTAATGCTTGTAGTCGAAAGCGTAAAAATAAACTGGTTTTTGGTTGCGCGTAATAAAGGAAAATACGTGGGTTATTCGAGACAGTGTTAAGGTTACGATTACAATCTCTGTTTACATCAGATAATTTATATATAGCTTTTTCTTTTTATTATTGTTATATTTTGCGATGTCACTGATTCTTTTACGTATTATTATGATTTTTGTTCGAATTTTTTTTCTATTGAATTGCTTGTAATGAAATATGTTTCCTTCCACAAAACAATCTGATTTGTTTTTGGTGTTTTTACACATTTTCCATTTACTGAATTTTTTTAGTGTTAATTTTTTTTTTTTTATATTATGTATTTTTGTGAAGAAATAATGAAAACTTTAATGTGTGATGCAGTGCCGTTGATCAGATGTTTTCCTTATAAATGACAAAATAGAATTATAAATATTATTAATTTAGTTTTATTATTACCGTAAAATCCGGCGTATGATGTGCACTTTTAACACAAAAAGTAAGATCGAAATTTGCGGGTGCGCGTTATACGCCGGGTATAAAAATGAGAACTTTTAAAATAAAAAAAGATTAGCATAGAAAAGAATTCGACTTCTAACATAGATCGAAATACTGTTTATTTAAAAAAATGACATTCCTCTTATGAACTTAAAGGATTGTAGTTCTAAAAGTATACTATTTTTTTCCTAAAGCTTGAAATATAATACCTCGAATAATAAATGACTTCAAAGCATAAAAATCTTGTGCCACATATATTTCAGGCTTCTTCGTAAAAAAGGGGATGCGCGATATACGGCGGTACGCATTATACGCCGGATTTTACGCTAATTGCAAATTATTCAAAAATTGAAATTTAAAATTTAAACAAAAAATTTTAAATAGGTTGTTTTTTTGTGTCAAATCTGGTTATTTTTCTGTGTGTTTTTTTTTAATTTTTATCCAAAATTATGAAACTTGGTTTTTAATAAAATTTGCTGTTCCAAATATTCAAGTCCAATGAGCTAAACTCATAACGGTCTCATGATAAATAGAATCACATGTTCTCTATAAAACTCAAAACTTGGTACTTGTTCTATTTGTAAAATTTTAGGTTTGATGATTGGATAGATGTTAAAATTTTTAAGATTCTTCAGAAAGTTATTCAAAATTAAAAAAAAAGAATACATTTATTATACGTGTATTTCTAAATCAAGTGCATTTGATGTACTTATGTTTATTATTATTGTTTACTAATATATACTTAAAAGAATCCGCAAAAAGCAAAAGTTGGCAACAAAAAGGCGCATGAACTGATTGGCTGGAAACAAATGCTTGTACTTAACATGTGATTTTGACTTCACACAAATATATGAATCGATTGGTTGGAAATACGTGTTTGTAGTTATCATGTGACTATGATGTCATATAAATTTAGCTAATTGAGAGAATTATAAAAATATATCCGTTTTGCCTTTTCTGGAAATAAGCAGAACAACACTACTCATTTTAGAACATTTTGATCGAGGTAATGCTTGAATAATTTTTCGAATTACGCTTACTATGATTCTTATAAGATGTTTATTTAAAGGATTAAGGAATTTTTTTTCTAATGAAATGCAGGTAAAAAGTTCGAAGCACTTTCTTTCACTTCAACTAAGCGATAAAAATTAAATACATCAAAATTTCCGGAGATAATTTTATATATATAAAAGTTTTTTTTTTTTTATGTATGAGAACATGTCATGTCACTATTTATTGTCTACTGTTCATGATCGTAAACATCGTCTACCTTTTGAATCTAGGTAGGGAAAAAAAATGTCAAAAAGCTTTTCAGCTGTTTTATTGTATCACACATCACAGACTTTCTGTATTCCCCCTTTCTTTACGTCTGTGTCTACATTGTATTGTAGTTATTTTGTTTATTTTGTGTGAATGATTCTGTATTTACAGGACTGTGCAGATTTTAATCGTGTTGCTATGTTCGAAGTTTTTTATTTTCCATAAAAATCATTGAAATCGTGTTTATTTATTTATTTTTTTGTAAATATGTACCATGATAATATTGTTATATTTGGTTAAAAAATCATTTGAAATTTGTAAATTTATTAATTCAATATTATACAACATTCTGCATTTCGCTTTGATAAAAATGTTAAAATTGTATATTATTAATAGTGATTGTTAAAATTCATTAATTTCCCTATTGTGATAGTAATTTGTTGAATATAAATTAAGATAATGTTATCTTGTATTTTTTATAAATGGCCGTTTTATTTTTTTAGGTTCCTCTTCTAAGCGACTGTGATTTAAAAGCAAAGTAATTCATATGAAGTCTTTTTTTAAATACTTCTCGTATCTAGAATGTGTGTGTTGATTTAACACATTCAAAAATACATCTAGGAAATTTTTTAATCGTTTATTTTATCTACATCCCGCTTTTTTTCTTAATTTTACATAAAAGTATTTGCGTCATAGTGTTTAATACTTAAATGATAAGTTTATACAGATTTTTTGAATATTTCTCAAAATAGCTTCCTCAGGAGGGCAGTTTTAAATTATGTTAAATTAATAGAAATATGTTGGACTAAATTTCCTCGGTTTCATTGTCTTCATTATTTTCCGATTTCTGCAAATTTATTTATTGTCTACTGTCCATTTAACGCTTTTTCAATTAACGTTTCTTATAAATTATAAGCTTTACTTATATATATATATAATATATATATATATATATATATTATATATTATACTATATATATATATATATATATTATGTATATATATATATATATATATATATATATATATATAAATTTATCGTATTTATATTTTTTGAATAGCATTTATTAGAATTACAGTCAGACCTCTATTTAACGAAGTCGCTAAATCCCGAAAAAAGTTCACTATATGGAAAATTCGTTATATAGAGGTTCATCTGTGATATACTTTATAAACCACATAAAACAAATTTTAAATTCATAAACACTATATATTAAAAGAAATTATTCACACCTTTTTCTAAATTAAGATTTATGTATTTTATATATCTTACCCATCAAAAAGAGGAAAAGAAAAACTACCAGGTATATACTGCATTTTCAACATTAAGAAAATAATTTTTAGAATATTTTCTAATTTAAATCATACAAGTAATTTTAAACATACATTATTTTATAATTAGATTCTAAACATACATTATCGCTAGCGTCCTTAAATTTAATTATTCATGAAATCTGTTAATTTTGCTTGATAAAAATGCTTTGTTTCATAATATATATATATATATACGCGTCACATCATGACCACCATAAAATGTGTTAAAGAGAGAATAACTTGAAATGTCCAGAAATACTTAAAACATAAGGGAGAAAAGAAAAAAAAATTGAATCACAAGAAAAAAGTTCGTTATATAGAAAACGCACTTCGCTGTTGGGAGGCTATTTTACGAAGAAAATCGTGAAATGTTCTTGGTTCCTGGAAAAAGTTCGCTATAAAGAAAAATTCGCAATATAGGGGTTCGTTATATGGAGGTTCGACTTTATTAATAAATAAAATTTTTTATGTGTCCTTGTTTAGTATTTAAAGCTGAAGTGTATGTAGTTTTTAAATATTGTTCTGTATGTTTTGTGTAATTCCATATTTTCATTTCATTCACACATTTAATTTTTTAATAAAAAAACCCAATATTTATTAGATTTTTATGAAAAAATTCTAATGATTACTGAAATGTGAGAAAAAATTTCAATGATTATAAAAATGTGTGTGACATTGAAGGTGGACATAAAAATGGATACATTTATTTAATAATCCTTCAGGATATCAATGAAAAATTACTGATTTTAAAATAAATTCACATTAAACAAAAAAATTAGTTACATTTTTTAAGAATACAGTTTAATAAATTCAGAGGAAAAATTTAGCCCTGAGACATGCTAATTAATTAGTTATCACGTTCCGTTTCAACTGATTAAATAAAAGAATATAAATATATATATATAATTTTAGATGTGTATAAGCGACTTCCTGGAGATTATATAAAATGCTGTTCTTTTTCATATGGAGGTTTTATTACATGTGTGGATTATTTGTCGATGGACCGAGTTTAGATGGAAAGTGATGGCGAAAAAATAAAAAAATGTAAGAAGTAACTCAAACGAATGTTAAAAGTGCAGAGGAAGCACTTTTAAAATTTTAATTTTAGGGATCTAACTAAGGTTAAGAATATAACTAAGATCGAATAAAAGTTAAACCACTTAAGAGTTCAAGCGCTTGCCGTATTGATTAAAATAACATATTTTGGAATTATATGTACTGAAGTTAATTTAATAGAATGTCAAATGAAACAAACCAGAAGTGATAGTTTTTCTGTCTTTTTATTTTTTTATTCGTGTATTTCCTCTTTAAGAATATATAAAATGTTTTTTGATGTAAAAAAATATGAAGAATATATACGCATTATAAATGGTTTTACATTTTGTAGCATACTTTAAAAGCTACGAAGCGAAGTTTAAATTTACGGTTACAAATTACTTCCAAATCCTTTTTCTACGTATTTTTAAAAAATATATTAATGTCAATTTGTTGAAAATATTTCTCTTTTGTCATTATTTAGCTTTGATGTTCATCACATCCATATTTTTGATTATTTGCAAATTTATGCCATACGTATATGGCATACTTTGAATTACCGCCTGAAATGTCTTTTGTACCTGCGTTTATATTAGACGTTTATATATTTAAATTCTTTCACAGAGGACACTTTTTTTTTTCCTTTATCATATATATTTTATTTTATTAAACATTTTTGTTTTAAATTGTCATCCTTCCAATTTTTATTTTCATAAGTAAGATTTATTCTTAATATTAATCAGAAATTGATATTTTTTAACAATATATAAAAATTTGCTAAAATTACTATTATAATTGTGTACGCAAGTAGGTCCGGATTACAGTTACTTTTCTTGAAATCATTGTTTATAACGTTAAATAACCGACAGTTAAGCATTTGCACTTATTCTAGAGGAAAAATTCTTTATACTGATGCATAATCTTGTGACTATTTATAAGATACCGAATGATTCTACTTTTTTCCCTATCAAATAATTTAAAAGGCCTTAAAGTGCGTATGTGTTCCATAAATTCTTCCCAGAAAAATATTCAAATTATCTTGGGTTAATTTTTTTTTTGCTGCCTACGAATGCATTGAAATTATACTTGAGGATTAAAAAATTTCATTCGGTATTGAAACGTAACATAAAAGAATTTGATTCAAGTGCAGTTTTAAATTGAATGCTTAAAAGAGAACGTTATAGTTTTTTCTGTGGAATTTTGTTTCTTAAGAAAAAGAGAAAATCTCTATATATGTATAGGCCGGCTGGGTGGTGCAGTTGGTTTGTATGCCCAAATTTGCGGGTTCGACCTCGGCCTAGTGGGTGGATTTTCATGATGCAGAAAATCGACAGCGTCCATGTCGTATGGTTATATTAAAAGATCCTTGCAGTGCCTGTGTGCTCTCGGCAAAATTATATTCCTTGTTCTATTTCGCATCGTCAGAGCTCAGGTGCCTTCCCTCTGGGTGTCAAAATTACATTGCAGCAACTGGTATTCAACCTATACGGTGCCGTACTTAAAAGTGATACAAACTCCCAGGGAATGTACTAGGTCTGCAATGGTAAATACCAATAAGCAGCCCCATTGGAAATACATATATGAAAGTATGTACATCGCATCGAATTTTTTAAAATAGTTAAAAAGTCCATGTCCGATTGATTTTATATAATCTAAGAATACATTTTAAAAATTTCATACTTTCGAATAAAATCGGAAACTTTTAGAGCATTATGAGTACTCGAGTGCCTCAAAAGATTGCTCTTTGTGAAAAATAAATATAATCTAAAATAAAAGTCGTCACGAAAAGTTACACTCATCCCTCCGTATTGAACAACCCTTCCCATTTTAAAGTACTCTTAGAAGACATGGTATACGATTTACACAAAATTTTTTAATTTATGGATTTTCAAAATTTTTTTGGTTGTCTCCTATGTGTGTATGCTATGTAAAACCGTTTTCGGGCTCAAAAATTTATAAAGAGCTTAGCCATTTAATTTTTTAAGGAAAACAAATTTGTGAAGTGGTTTTAAAATGCTACTCATCCTACAAAAATTTACCACACGCATGAAATTTGATTTACAAGTACCTCAAACTATGTATAACAAAAGTTGGTATGGATTTTGTGATGACATCATTGGTATTTGTACAGTACTTCTTTTTAAGAATGCTTATTGAAAATTCCTTAAAAAGTGTATAAATTCTGAGTTCAATTATTTTTTAAAAAATAAGTAATGTTTTGATTCAAAAAATGCATACCAACTTTTGTTACATGTACTATTAGCAATAAGCAAAAAAAATTTAAAGCGTTAGGAACAATAGAAAAAAAGTCTTATAGCATTTTAAATGAAGACAAAATATTTATTTTATCTTTCTGAGATAAGTCAGTTTAAAGTTTTGTGATTTACCTTAGGGCGTAAAAGCTATCACAATTCTGCGTTTTTAAGGTTAGAGCTTTCAAATTTTGTGAGGTTATTAAAAAGTATATTAAAAAAAATTAGACTAAAAATAATTTAGATTTGATTTTTTGACCGACTTTTGTCAATTGAATCGTACTGTGTCGTAAATAGCTTAACGTTAAAAGATATCAGATGATGAAAAATTATGTGTCCGAATGGAAATTTTTTTTATTTCTGTTGATTGATAACTGTTTATATATATTAACCCAATATGAATATATCAACAAGAACAACGCTTGAGACTTAATCGTAAATCACATGGTTAATAAATGATAGGAATATGACAAAGATGAGATTTTTTACTCTCTACGTAAATGTATACTATTTTAAAACAATTTTTTTCCTTTATTTATATTTATATAGAGCAGATGTTTTTTTGCAAAAATAGTTTGTTTTCATGATCAAAGGATCACAAATTCTAAAAATGGACAGGTAAATCTTCATAACTGTCTAAAAAGAAACAATATGTTCATGTCCTTTATACATGGTTTTATGAAGAGACGTGTTAGATTGAAAAAGAAAAAAACAGTTCGCTTTAATGATCTTTTATCATAAATGTAGCTTTGTTTCTAAATAGCGGCGGTGAAGTTGTGCGCATGCGTCTTCGTTATAAATCGATACATTTTATTCCTGCGTATGAAATTTCTGGATAAAACTGAAACCATTATCGCGTTACAAAGAATAAAAAGGACAATTTTGATTTCCTTTTTTTTCTCAGGTCTTCTTTCTGTTTTTATAGATTCCTAATGTAGGGAGAAATGTAAAGAGCTAGAAATTTTTTTCCCGAGAACAAATTTCGACCATTCCGTGTTTTTGTCGTTTTTTATTTGTGGAGGTGGTAAAAATTACAATTATGCATATAGAGAACAAAGAACAGAGAAATGCTTTTTGAAGACGTCTGCAAAGTAAAGCCTGTTCTCTAGTATTCTTAATAAGAATGAATATTTTGATGAAAGGAATATGTAAACTTTTAAGGCCCCATTAGATTTAAGATAAATGTCATTTTCTTTCTTTTTTTTTGGATATATTGATCGTTCACACATACTCGTTGCTTTAAATGTCATATATGTTTGCAATCCATTATCGTAAAGTATTTAATAATTTTGTTAAAATAACGCGTTTTTAATCTGTTTTTTCCCCCTAGAATTTTTATTGTAATTCTTATTTCATTTAGATTGCGAAATTAATAAATTGATTTGTAAGAAAAATGGATTTCAGTTTTTCTTTATTTTTGATCATTATTATAATTAATTCTTCTGAATGAATAATTTAAGACAATCATTCTTGTAAAAATGTCACGGAATCCATTATCACTAAATTGCAGTGCGACATATGTATAATTTTAAATTTAATGAAACCAATGCTACAAATGAATATTCGTAATTCCGATGAAGATAATTGGAACATGTCAAATATTATAAGTGGAATACAAATCCAACAAATTAAATATTACTTTAAAGAATTGAATTCAGCGAAAATCGAACAAAATCATTTTTTTTCAGGTTATCAAAATTTTACATGAATATTATTATTATTTTTTTTAAAGATGACAATTTTTGTTTAATTCGGTACTGTATCAGCGACTACATTTAAGATGAACCGAATGATCACAATTGTTCGAAATACTTGCACATTTTGTTAACATTAATTTTGTTTGTATTGTTAATTAATCATTTCATTTTAACATCGTGGATGATATTGGAAACAATCCTATCCGTTATGAAACGTTTTTGAATAATCCTCAGAAAATGTATGTTGAAAAGATTTCTAAGTATATCAACATCGAATGCCATCCTAAAAGGAAGTCTTATACACTTACAAGGAGAGGGCACGACTAAGGAAATTCATTTGGGATCGAGACTTAGTGTAATAGTAGTACTCTTTTAGGGTGTTCACCCCTCAATGTAATTCCGTCGAATGGCCAGTCAATTAGGAGAAATCAGCCTTCGAAATTCATGCTTAGCTTTTATACAATTAAATTTTAATTTTCCGCAACGAGTTCGTAGCTTGATTGGTAAATCGTCTGCTTTCTATGCTGGAGGTTAGGGTTCGATTCCACGCGATCAACTTTTTTTTCTTCAATTCATTTAATTATAATTCTTTTTTAAATTAAATAAATTTATTTATGAAAGGTTTATTAAATATTAAATGATATTTTTTGTATTTTAAAAAATACAAAAATTACTTTGATTAGATAAATAATTATATTAAATTTTATAAATATATTTTATGTTAATTAATAATATTTATAATAAAATATATAATAAATATTAAATGATATTTTACAAAAAAAAAATAGTTGCGAATAGTTTTATAATGTGAAATACAATATACTATAAATAAAATATTATATATAATATAAAATAATTTATAAAATATATTATTATTGAAATAATTATTTTACAATTTTATAAAATATTTAATAAGTCCTTTTCAAATAAATTTATTTAATTTCAAAAAGTTCATTTAAATAATTTTAATAAATTTATTTAAATAATTTCTATAATAAATTAATAATAATTTCAATAATAAATCATAATTTTAATAATAAGTTAATAATTTTAATAATAAATTAATAATATTTTTATTAATACTAATGCTTAATAATAATTAATTAATCATAATAAATAGTAATTAATTATTAATAATAAATAGTAATTAATTAATTATAACAAATAGTAATTAATTAATTATAACAAATAGTAATTAATTAATTAGTATAAATAGTAATTAATTAGTATAAATAGTGATTAGTTAATTAATTTAAATAAATAATTAATTTACTAATTTTAATTATTAATAATTTTTTTAATAATTATTTTAAATATTTTTATTTAATAACTATTTTTTAATAATAATTTTAAATATTTTTAATTAAAAATAATTTTACTAGTAAAAAATTTAAGTTATATATTTAAAAAAATTTTTTTATAAAATACAAAATAATTACAAAAATATCATTTAATATTTAATAAACCTTTCATAAATAAATTTATTTAATTTTAAAAAATAATTAAATGATTTGAAGAGAAAAAGTTGATCGCCTCTAACCTCCAGCATAGAAAGCAGTCGATTTACCAATCAAGCTACGAACTCGTTGCGGAAAATTAAAATTTAATTGTATAAAAGCTAAGCATGAATTTCGAAGGCTGATTTCTCCGAATTGACTGGCCATTCGACGGAATTACATTGAGGGGTGAACACCCTAAAAGAGTACTACTATTACACCAAGTCTCGATCCCAAATGAATTTCCTTAGTCGTGCCCTCCCCTTGTTAGTAAAAATGTTAACAATTGGTTTTTTATAAATATATTTTTAAAGTTGCTTTATCTAATTAGTGAAGAAGATGGAAATAAAATGGAACAGTTAGGGACAAGAAAGTATTACAAAATTATTATAGTTTTATTTCACTGTCATGAACAAACAGCGAATTTAATCTTATTTTTTATTGGGATCTGTTTTATATCCGATATGGAATATGTTCCATATTTTATTTTCGTCGCTCGAAATGCTGGTTGGTCTTTTACTTATATTTTCAAGTGAGAGCTTGGGCTATTTATTATTTTCAAATTTTAAGCAAAGTGATAGATCAGTGTATCATTTGAAATTAAACGAATTGATCGGACATATATTAATGCTGAGGCATTCTTTAATCTGGAAATGTGCTCAGAGTTTTAATCATAAAAATCACGAAGTTCAGAATTTTATTTGAAAGATCATTTAAATATTTTGTGAATTTTTTTTATTATTCGGTGTACAATTTGATATCAAAAATTAATATATAAAGACGCAAGTAGTTTTTACTATCGCACGGTCATTTCATTTTCCTTATTTATTAGTTGTAAAATATATATATTTTTTTTACTTATATTATATATATATTTGCTTGATTAAAATTGTTTTCGATTCTTTTTTTCGCTAGATGACGCCAGTGTAGAATCGATATCGAATTGGGAATATAGTAATCGCATAAAAATGAGCATTTCCCTAGATATAAAATTTTTATCTGCTGTTAAATGACGGACAGTTGATTTTGTTTTAGTTTTGTAATTTTTAAGCGATTTTTGTAGTGTGTGTGACAGTCTTTCAATTTGACTTTTAACGAAATAGTTTTATCGCTTAAATTATTATTTCTTTGTCGTGTTCGGTTTTTATTTTCTGCCAAAATTTGTCCCCGAAACTGTCATAGATAAAATGTATCCACTTAAATGGAAAACAAAAATTACATCCGATTAAACGAGACCATCATTAAAATGTTTTAAATGGAAGTACATTGGCATTGAATATCCCAGAAAAGTAATTTAATTAAGTATTTAGAGGAGAGAGGAACGAGGTGACGATAAGTTAAAAGTAAAAATGGTTAAAGTTCTCGCGCGCGTCTTTTCGCCATCTTGAATATAATTTTAATTCCATGCATTTGTAATTGCTATATTGTATTTATTGCAATCAAGTAAACTATTCTAAAAATAAAGTGTTTTTTTATATGCGATGTAATAAACATTTAATCGAAAGACCAAAAAAATGTGTCGAATGTTTCAGTCGGTTTATTCAATTCCTACTATTAGCTCGCACTGTCTATATATTTATTTACTTATATATTTGTATATTTATTTATTTATCTTGGTGGAATTTTCAATCGTTAATAAAATACATTTTAAAACGCTGAATTGAGCTGAAATTTTATATACAGGATCATTTTGGATGACATTACAATAATTTAATTATAATTAATAAAAATTAATGATTAAAACTAATTATTTAAAGAATTACAAATACAGCCATGTTGGCGACTTAGCGACCCTTTTGGCGACTTGTGTCAAAACATGAAAAGGTTTTTTTCTCACGCGTTAAAGCATTCAGTTGGACTGAAATTAAAAGGACAATACGATATTTTAATGATAATTAAAAAAAACTAATGACCACTTAATGTTGTGATTCTGTCCTATGTACTATATACATATTTATATTAATTGTAACTATTTAATAAAAAGTAGCTAAAATAAAATTTTTCGTTGTTGATCTAAGTAGGAATTGACTTAAAAACTATTTTTTTATATTACTTGTTCTTTATCTTCCAATTCTTAGAACTTTTTTTGTGTATATATTGTACAGTAATTCCCTTATTAGTTTTCAAAACACGTACACCCATTTAAAAAAAAATCCTTCTGTTTTCTTTCAAAGTTGGATAAAAAATATAATCAGGTTTAAATCATCTTTAATTTTAAACATCCAAAATCTGTAAACAATACACACGTACTAAAGTTGAAAAAAAGGTAATTAGAAATATTTCTCTACGTTAGGTTTACGAATTAAGAATGATTGGTGGAAAAGGATTTTTAAGTATAAACAGTTAATTTGAAACCAAATACAAAAAATCTGCATTGAAAATGCGACATGAAAAGAAAAAAAATGTTTGATTAATACTTATTTACCAGATTTGGTAAAAACATATGGGGAAAAATTCTTTGCATTTTGGTTTCGAATGGGCTAAATTCATATGACGTCATAGTGACATGAGAAATGCAATCACGTGTTTCCAGCCTATCAGTTTATAAATTCATGTGACGTCACATAACAAATACAATGTTTCCAGCTAGTCTGTTTTATCGTTTCACTGTTGCCATCTTTTGAGTTTCAGTAAAACTTTCTTTTTAAATGCATACTTGTTAAAAAAAAATAACGCACGGAGATAAATAAAATGCAGTTAGCTTAAAAAAAAACGTATAACAATTTTTTTATTTTGGAAAAACTTTTTAAATTATCTTAATGCTTGGACATGTATGTTCAATTATCGAATTCGAAATGGTATCTGGATTTTACCAGCGCAAAAGATTTACAAATCTTAGGTTAGCTTTGAATTCAAAGGAAACCGCGTGATTACATTTATTCTGTGAACGTCATGAATTAAGCCCATTGGAAACCAGTTTTAATGTCAAGGGAAAAAATTGGTGTTGATACATGTAGTTATTATACATTAAAAAATTGTCATGCATTTAAATTGCATAACTTTCGAACCAACGAGTTAAAGGAACTTGTGAATTTAGTTGTATATATATTTTTATTTCTTTTTTAAATTCGAAATGTTATCACATCCCTCGAATGTTATATAAGTGTGGTAAACTCCGAAAAAATAGCTGGCAATTCAAATTCTGATTCAGAGTACATTTTAATAATTTACTTAAATATTGAGATATAATGTAAATTTAATTACAATATACGAGATCAGATTGAAAAAGTCTTTCTTCAAGATTTACATTCTCTAATGGACGTTCTCCATAAAAACAAGTTAAGAGAGAAAAAGTAGCTGCATTTTGCAGATAATAAATGTATTTCTTTCCAGCACTTTAAATAACCATCTAATTTTAATCCTTACAAACTTTCGCGTTTATAATATTAGTATGTGTATATGTATGTTTGTTACTCTTTCACGCAAAAACAACTGAATGGATTTTAATGAAACTTTACAATAATATAGCTTATACATCAGAATAACACACAGGCTATAATTTATAAAGATATTGTGTGAAGTGTCCAAAATGTAATGATAATTGTCAAGTAAGTAGGAAAAAATTCTGCCATCTGCAAGCTATTCTGGCGTGCGCTGCAAAAAAAGCCCGCAACAGCATATATCTATCTTTTATGTGTGAAGCAAAATTTTCCCGTTTTGTTTTGTCTTCGCCTGGTGCTGGCTTCTAATTTATTGCTTTGATCAGTGTAATCACTATTTTTTTTTATTTTAGAATAAAACTAGATTTCGAAGAAAGAGGCTGTGTTAAGTATGTCTTTATTTGAATTGTTACTATTGATTTTTTTCATGTGTAAGCCATTAGCGCCAAAATAGTGAACATAAATACAATAAAAATTGATAATTTATTTATATGCACGTTTTTTTTTATATTTTAGTATGCACATTTGGTAGTAACAAATTGCTCCTTATATCAAAATAAATACTTTTATCGCTTCTGGTATTTAAAGTAGATAAACTTTGTCTTTCGCACTACATCATTTAGACAAATTGTTTGTGGTTAGTAGTTAGTTATAATGCTATAATTTTAATTGAATAAGCAGGTATTGCATTTTTTAAGCATAAAAATAACTACTGTACTGTATTTTTTGGAAGTGTAGAAAAAGAGTACCTGCTAAGAATTATGCCGCGAAAGCGTAAGTCTAATCTTTCCCAAAGCTCTAATAAAGCTCGAGCTATGAAAGTAACTAGACATTAGCCAACTTGACTCTATCGCCAACATTTCGTTATGTTTCCATTGAATCACCATTATAATTTTAGGAACGGCGTTGCTTGCGAATATTACAATTTTTACATAAAATAAATACAACAGAAAGTAATATTAACGTATTACACTTCCAGATATAAATTATTTACACTATTTTAAGCGTTCTTTACACAAATTTGTAACAATGTGTTACTTTTGCTGAGAAGAGATCAGTTTAGGAAGGTGTTTTCAAAAATCGATCCACAAGAGAGTTACGGGGAGTTATAAATAAATAAATAGAAAAAAATCCTTTTTATCAGCTCTTAGATTCTACAGACTTAAAATTCAACAAACATGTTTTTTTTTTGTTCAGCTGAGATAGGCAAAAAGCTTTTTTTTGTTTGTTTAATTTGCAATTCACGTAAGATAACTCATTAAAAACTTCTTTATCCTTCAATCTGTATTTTTTAGTTTTTCAATTCACCCGTGAGAAGAACGGGTATACCAGCTAGTATCATATAAATCTAAACAAGGAAAATGTCACCTGGTCTGTCCTAGAGACAAAAGCTATTCGTGTAACTAATTCAAAATGCCCAATTTTCTAACGATGTGAAAGAAATATTTCGATCTAATCGATAATTATAATATAATGTATATTTTGTCTTTCTCGGAAAAAGTTCAGTTTCTTTTTATGTACCTTGAGAATTCCTTACCTTTCATTTAAGACTATTTCAAACAGAAATCTATAATATCGATTAAGATAAAAATAGGTTCTGCTTTTCGGTGTGGATTTTCTAAAGAATTTCATTCTTTGTTAACATTTTTTTTTTTTTCTTTTTCCTTCCCTTTGCTTCCGAGAATATTTTTATTTTTCGTATGTGATCGGATTCTTCCCTCATTCTACATTCAATATCTTAAACAGTGTGAAATTAGAAATAGAGCTTCGATTGTTCCTACGTATCCTGATGTTCTACTAATTTAAATTTTTGTAGGTTTTTTTAAAAGTATTTTTTGAAGTTAAAGTAATGTGTTGGATTTTAAGATTCATTTTATGCTGAAATTTTCTTACAATTTTTTCATGGTATAGTGAGCACTATTTTCCTTTTCTCTCTCGATACCTTTTATAGTATTAATTTTATTTAATCTGAGTCTATTTTGGTCTGTTTTGTGTTGAACAACAACCAGAAAGAGATTCTTCTAAAAGCCGATAAGGACTAAATTTAGATAAGAGCTTAACTTTAAGATATAATTTTTCTACTTAATTTATATATTGGGAAATAAATCCTCTATTCTGATAAAATCGTTGTGTTTTTACAAATTGTTCTATTTGTAGTGCTAATCCATGTAAATGGAAAATTTTTGTTTGCGAATTTTAAAAGAAATATTATTTCTCTGGGTTTGAAATTTTGAACTTTCACTAGATCAGTGATTCCCAAAGTATATAGACCCCCAGGGGTCTCTGTGACGACCTGCAAGGGGTCTATGTCAACGAAAAAATAATTTGGGTGTTCATGAGGGGTCTATGATAGTGTGGCTTTCATTAAAATATATAATGACTTTAATTTTAGAAGAAAATTTAATCAAGGGAATCTAAATTTTAACATTAACTATTGACTATTTAATTATTTACTAAATTTAATGTTGTTAATTTTCGCGCACAAGGTGACAGCATAAATTTTATTAAAACAAGAACCATTTCAGCGTTTCTTTCCAGAATATAATACTGGAAGGAATAATACTCTAAAGGAGTATAATACTGGAGGTCGCGAATTTTCTCAATTTGTCAGACACTCTTGTCAACCCAAGTTCAACATTAAATAGCTTTTCCTCAGGTTTTTAAACTTGGTTTGAGAATGTTTTGTGACTATGGTAATACCACAGTAGACAAGGAAATCATATGGTCACATTGAAGAAATAAATGTCATATTACAATAGGAACTGATCGGAATAAGGACTAACGACGATCTTAAAGTAAAATTTAAAAACGAATGTCAGCAATTTTGGCTAGAAAAAGACAAACCTGTTGTCTCCATTTTATGGAATTAGTGAAAAAGTTTTTAATTGTTTTTCCTAGTGAGAAGAAGTTTCACCGTGGCTGCCATTCTCAAAAACAAGGGGGGAAAAAACTGGACACTACTAACAGGGGAGACTTAAGGTTAAACCTGACAAGATTGACACCAGATGTTGAAAATTTGTTATTGTAGCACCAGATTCATCCCTCACTTTAAAATCATTTGTTTGTTGTTTAGTTATTATATGTAACAGATATTTGTGTTAATTAACTTTTAAACAAGTTTTTAAAGTTTTTAACAAAATTAAGTTTTAAACACTTATACTTCATTAGTTAGAAATTTAACTCTTTTAAAGTAGTAGTTGTACCAGCAGTCAAAAAGACATTTAAATTGATAAATTTGCAGGGGTCTACCCCGAACCGAAAAACATGGCAAGGGGTCTATGAGACAAAAAAAGTTTGGGAACCTCTGCACTAGATCATTCAATGTAATAAGTAATTTATGACGGTCACATGACGAGCATAATCACGTGTTCGCCATTGAATTCAAAATTGACATTGGACTTGTTGTTCTACTTGTAAAATTTAGATAAGATTTCAATAAAGTTGTTTAATAGACTAGTTCCGGGAAACCCTGATTTTAAAAAACGGAATGGATAATTTTCATGATATTTAGTGTCACTTGATTGCACATGTATAAAATTGTTTTAAGGACATTTTGACAAAAAATTTTTTTATTTAAATGCGATATTTGGCAAAAATTAACTTAAAAACCTTTTTTTAAAACGTTCTCCTTTTTTTGAAAAAAGCTTCTATTTAAAAATATTTTTCCTGTATATATCAGACCCTTCAAAGGTCAAATATGATTTTTGAAAAAATTACATATTTTTTAGTTACCCAATTGAAATAATGGTAAAAAAACCAGCTGGGCACACCGTGTTTTTGGACCATTTTTTTTTTCCAAATCCCCCAAAAACCCGTTTTTTCAAAAAAATCATGGACGAAAAAAAAGGGAAAAAGGGGGGTTTAGGGGCGCCAAACGGGGTGCCCCGCTGGATTTAACCAAAATAATTATCGGCGTTTTTTTTTTTAAAATTTCTCCCTCTGTTTGTAAAACATGGACCCTTATAAGTTATATATTTTAAAATTTAGTTGAGCCTCTGTACAGAGGTCTAAGCTATATACAGGCAAAAATATTATTATAAAGAACTTTTTCACAAGGAGAATATTTTGAAAATGGGTCATTCTATGTTCATTTTTTTTGTCAAAATATTGTTTTTTTAAATAATTTTTTATTGTAATACTATTCTTAAAACAATTTTGTATACATTTTCTGATCTAAGTGACACTAAATATCATAAATATTGTCCATTTACACGCTTTTGCAAAATCACGGTTCCGAACGTAGTCGGATATCTTGAGTATTAAATTTCATCAAAAATATTTAAAAAATCAAAAAGAAAAATCTTACGGTATACGTGGGGTTTTTTTTAAAATAAATCAAAAGCATTTTGTCTACATATGTGCGTTATTACTGATAAATATGTGAAGAAAAATTTTACAAAAAGTAAAAATTGACAACCCTGAAGCGTATGAACTGATTGGTTGGAAAGACATGATTGCAGTTATGTGACTATGATGTCACATGAATTTAGCTCATTGCCACAGATTCCTTACTTTTTATAAAAAAAAAATAATGATGGTATGAAAGTGCGGTTGAATACTTGTATATTAGAAGTGTGGAAATACTTCTGTAAATTTAATGTAAAAGCATTACTTTCAGTAATGAATAGTATATAGAAAAATATTTGAGTTGTATTTCTTAAGAAATATTATTCTAAATCTGTAGTCATTATAATAATCTAGTAAGTAATCAATGTGTTGAAGTTGGTAGTTATTAAAAAGCTATGTTCTGCGTAATTAAATCCCAAAAGTTTGAAGTTTTTTTTTTCTTTCGAATCTTGAACTGTTCTTCCATACGAGTAAACAAATAATAAAGTACTTTAATATGTGACATATTTACAGGAAGTAAAGGTAATGTAAACATATAGAGTTTTTTTCAGTTCTTTTTCGGATCCAATTTTATGTAAATATTTAATATGGAATGGGGAAAAAGGGGGAATAATTATATGGAGATATACTAAACAATAACAATTCACTTTCAAAATCATTTGGCCTCAAAACATGTTAACAAGGAAGCCAAATCAAGGTGAAATAGTTTGAAGGTCACTAGACAAGTAATGGTCCACCGCACGTGCCTTATATAAAATTTAAAATTTTTCTTTATCATCAATTATTTCTTGGATTCTAGATTATGTATAAATTAAGATCATATGCATTGATCGATTGGCAAAACATACTTAATTTTTTCTGCGTTTTTTTACTTTGTTAAAATGAGAATTTTTGGGAGGTTTTTCTTTGTTTTAATACATTTTTGGAAATTAAATTCAGCACTGGTGAAAGCAGGCATGTGTGTCTGGTAATACAAACTTAACGTATTGTATTATTAATGCTACTACGTTTTTAGCTTTGAATAATAACACAACTTTTAATTGCTTGTATTGGCTTCCAAGACTTAAACAAACAGATGCAATAGGCTCAATTCATGGCGGTCACATGATAGAGATAAACACGTGTTCTCCATTGAATTTAAAACAGACATCAAACTAATTTTAATTGTTCTATTTGTAAAACTTGAGTAAAATTTCAAATTTTATAACTGGGTAAAAATGTTCAAACGTTATAAAAAATAAATTTCTTCAAAAAATTTAAAATTAAAAAAAAAAACTCATTATATGAAATGAGTATGGAAATACGTGATTGCTTTTAGCGTGTGACTATGACGTCACATGAGATTTTGAACTGATTAGCTAAAAACACGTGATTATCATCATGTGACGTCATAGTCAGATGAATTGAGCCCATTGAATACTGTTATATCTTAAAAGTTAACATTGAGTTTCTGTTTTTAGAATATTTCGAGCATTTTTCACCAAATTAACTCGGAAGTTTTGCTGTTTCTGTTATTTTGGAAGAATAATGTGTAATGAACATTACTTGGATTGCGAAATGAGTGGTTTGGTTAAATACTTATTATGTTACTTATTAAGTTATAAATACTTATAAGTTATAAATTTTAAAATGATTGGGGGGACAAATCTTCATATGAATTTTCGGTTAAAGTGTAATATTGGGGGGGCACTTGGCGCAGTCCTTTTTGGCTACTAAAGGTGGTCGCAAAGTACTTTTTCCCGGAATTATTTGTTATTTATTTTAGAAAGAATTCGATATCTCACCATGACATTTAGATAAAAATCGCCAAATCCGAAGAAAAATCGCCAAATCCAAATGTGCCCCCCCATACTATACTTGAACCGAATTTTCTAATTACAAAACTAAATGTGTTGCAAGTATGTGAATCTTTCGTATTTATTTCTTTTCGTATTTTTTATTACGATAACTATTTTCATCAATCTTTCAATCCTAAATTTGAAAAACTTTACAAAAATATTTGTAATTTTTAGGTTTGATGTCCTCTTCATATAATTTTCCCTTTCCTGTTTATAATTTCAGAATACGTTATTTCTTGCATATTTTTGCCTTACTTATGCTGTAGCTGACCTAAAAATGATTGAAATACGTTTTTTATAACACTTAAAACATGTTATATGTATGATTTCTTACAGTTACATATTTAGATATTGATTTGTTTATATATTTTTTTTCTTCGCACGTGAGGTTATGTAGTGTCATTTACAACATTGTATTCAATTTAGTTTTTCAAGATATTAATGTTTTTTGAGTAATATTGTGCGCTACATTTTTGGATTGACTCTTGAATCTGTCTTATTTCCTTGTAATTCAATTCTTCTAGTAATCAATTAGTTCGTATTTTGAAGTTTAGGTTTTCATTTTATTATTATTAAAAATATGTTTAATTGTATATATATACCTTTATATATAATCTTACACATAACTGCTGTAGCTACATAGAAATTTATGACAATTTTTTAAATTAAAAATCATTTAATAATTTTGTTCAGCTTTCTGCGAAGTTTCATTTTAGTTATTGTCTTCAAACTCTCTTCCCTCGTTTAAAAAAGCAGAACGAAAACTCATTTTTATTTTGGATGTAATATTATCATTTTGTTATAAACAATCACATATCATGCTATATCAAATTGATATAGCATGATCAATTTGATGTGGCTTTTAATACTTAAATACGCAGTCATGATAAAAAGAATATTTAAACTTTAAACCAAGTTACAAATAATCGGTTATTCGCTTTGATGGAAAGTAGATTTTTTAAAATTGAAATATTGATATTTCCAACATTTTATTAATTACAATTTGAATGGCATTTAAGGTATCCAAATATGTTCAGAGTACTTTTTAAAAAAATAACATACTAAAACATTAAAAATATTTTTTCGGGACTAAATACAAGTAAGTATTAATACTTAAACAGCAATATTTGAAATGAAGTATTTAAATTTTGTAAGAATCACACAATTATAAGTAAAATTTTAACATTAAAAATATTCTTTAAAGCAGTTAAAGAAAAAAAGTAATTAACATACCTATAAAAATATTCCTAAAATGTACTTCTATGAAATGTATTAAAATTTTAATTTTTTATCAAAGTATAAAAATCTTAGAGCTGATTCAATATAATAGGCTCAAGTGTAGTATAGGGGGGGGGGCACTTTTTGATTTTACGATTTTTCTTCAGATTTGGCGATTTTTATCTAAATGTCATTGTGAGATATCGAATTCATTCTATAATAAATAATTCCGAAATAAGTACCTTGGTGTCCACTTTTAGTCGTCAAAAACAAGGACTGCGCCAAGTGCCTCCCTATACTACACTTGAACCCAATAAATATTATAAAAAATGTTGAGAGATATTTATAAGGCTATTATTGAAATAACAGGCCACACAACTCGAAAAATATGCATAGTGTAAGAGTTATTTTAATACATTTACTACAAAATAATAGCAATATCACAGGTTCATAGAAATACATTTATAATATTTTGACTTATTAAATTAGTCATGATAGATTTTGAACCATTTAAATGCTCACTTCTGGTAGATGAAAGGCCTACTTCTGAGTATATAATTTTATATAATTTGTTGTAACTCGGCCTATAGGTAACAAAAAACTAGAAACAAATAAACCAAAAATGCTTGTTTTGATCGAAGTTTGTCATTTCATCATGTTCAGATACTTCAACAGAAATGAGTCGAATGTATTGAAATAAAACTTTTTCTGTATGTAAGTGAACTCAGGATGTGATAGAAATATGTAAGTATTTCCTCTCAATTTGGCTTATTTTATATATCAGAGCAGACCAGTCTTAATATATATTTGTTCGTTATCGTAAAATGGAAGTTATCATTTTTGTTTTGAAAATGTTTTTCCTATCAGTCAAGTCTCTTTTAAAATGATATACCGTGTCTCTTAATTACTTCTGTTTGCTGAGCATGGACTTTGAAAGCGCGTGGATATCTTCTTTCTAGAGGGAGAAGGAAGTGTTTTTGGTTTCATATCGTGGCTGGAAGAAGCCCCTGAGTTAGATAGGTAGATACAGGAACAAATCGAAATAAATCCAAATTATTTGCTTCAGATGATTTTATTTGTTATGTATCTCATAATAATTTTGGCAAAACACGTTAAAAATCTTTTATTGAAATTATCTTTCTACAAAAAATAAAGTAAAACAATTGGTTTAAAACTCAAGAATTAAATATATATTTATGTCAGGCCCCAGGCCTGTTGGTAAAATGAGGAGGGCATCATCTCTATAAGAACGTCTTTATTTTGCTTCAATCACATAAAATCCAACATGGCGGCCCTTTGGCACGCAGCCGAGTAGAACAGTAGACAACAATTTGGCGAGGAGTCACCAAAGCTAAGCCTTTTCGAGTATGCGTTCTCCTTCGTCAGCGCTCGCTCCACCTTTAAATAGGCTTATTTACCCACATATCCTTACGCGATGGTAAAGAGTTCGCTCTATTTTCATTTATTACTTAATTAATTTTGAAGCTAAACTTTTCAAACCTGACATATATATCAAATCTAATAAAATGATTAATGTCTCTGGTGTGTTGTCTATAAAACTACTATATATATATATATATATATATATATTATATATATATATATATATAATCGAAATTTAAAAAATGTGTAGGAAATAATTTTTACGTACCGTTTTGCCATTTTTCGATGTATTTGCAGTGTAATTATGCTATTTAATTTTTGTGAGAACTTTGTTTTTTGGGATAACACTTCAGAATGTCATGTTAAAGCATCTTGAATCCCCAAGCTCATTAAATTGAAGGAATGTATATTAAGAAAACGGTACTTACGTATTCTCGCAATCTATTGGCGACTTTATATGAAACGAAGCACTTTTTTGCCAATTCAGTGCGTACGACACATAGGAAATTGGGGTTGCCAACTTGGCGAGTTAATAGAGTTGGCGATTGCTGCGATAATACGTAAGTACCAAAAACCCCTATTTTAATTTTAAAAATATACGTTAAATAGGAAGGTTAGTTTTTTTTAAACACCTTAATTTTTTCATTTTTTTTTTTAAATCGAAACGTTTCCTCTGATGTGTTTTCAGAAATCAACTCATGGCCTAAAGCTATATTTTTGTGTTCCAACAAAAGACAATGAAAAATAAGAAGTATTTTATTTATGTCTTCATAAGAAGTAGCGTACACCAGAGTGGAATTTGGGGGTTCAAACCCCTCTCAAAGACAAAGATATTTTTAATTTTTAGCGTAACGATTACGTCTCGGTAACAACAACGAAACCATGTTTCGTTATTTGTTGCATATAACAGTTCAGTTTCTAATGCAGAAGTTTTTGTACTTACAAAAGCAAACCTAAGCAAAACAATCACCGTTATAATTTTCAAAAGCGGTTTGGCAAGCAAAATAAGTATTAGGCATAAGAGGCTTTGATACATTTTTATACCGAGAAGCAAAATTTAAATTTAAAGGCTTAAATTTTTTTGAAATTCCAAAGCTTTTGGGATTATTTCTGAGGCAAAAGAAAGTTTTTATTTAAACAGTGAGCAAGATGGGCCGAGAAAACAAGTGAAAAATAAAAATTTGGTCATAATGCATTTTAAAAATGATTTATCTGAAAACAAAATTTCTGCTATCGTAAAATAGGCCAAGAACAAGTGTGCACTTTATAATTAAAAAGTGTAAGAAACAAAAATATTGGTTGATAACAAGCCAAGATCTGGCCTACCAAAAAGGTTTTCCGGAGCGATGGAAAAAAAAGTAAAATTTAAAAAAGGAAAAACCAATGCATCGGGGATTTGGAAAAAAGTTCCCGGGGATTGTTTAAACATAGTTTTAAAACCCCCCAAACTTTTAAAAAAATTCATGCAAAAATAATCGTTTTAAAGGGTAGCCCTTTCCCTGAAATATGCCATTTTCCAAAAAAAACCCTTTTAGAACAAAAACGGGGTAATTTGCTAGAAAGTACACAAACAAACCCGGCGAATTTGGTTGCAATGTAATTTTTTGCTGACGAGAGTAAATTTGATTTTTTGGATGCGATTACAGAATTACGGTGTACAGAAAACGCAATGCTTAGTTGGAAGAACAAATTTAGAGTCCACATTAATGCATGGAGGAGTAGATATAATGGTTTGTTGGTGAATGGTGGCTTCCAGAAATGGAAAATATTTTCGGATTTAACGGCATAAGGGGCCATCGGGAAAAATTATCCAGTTTTAAAAAATTTCGCGCCAGTGCCGAAAAACTGGGAATCGAGGAGGACTACCAGTTTTACCAAGACAATGAAACTAAACACTCCTCTCACAATTCAAGGCCAATGCTATCCAACCCGCCCTTTTAAAAATAGCCGCCAAAAGTCCAGCCCTTTCAACCCAATTGGGGTACCTGTGGAGCATTTGGAAAAAGGAAAAAATTTTTCTAACAAATGAAATGGAAGAGACCCTTAAGTGAGGTATGGGGCGACAATTGACCAAGAGGCAGTGGCGCACAAAAATTTCCAAGTCCGGCCCCCCAAAACCCCTTGTTTTTTTCCAATTTGGGGGTTTAATTTAAATATATAATACGAAAAATTTAATTAAATATTTTTATTAATGTTTAAATTTTTATTAATTAATGCTAATTATTTATTCAATAATTATTTTTTATTTTATGTTTTATTCCTGAAAATCGACAAAATCAAAAATGGGGTTTTTACAAAATGGTGAATTTTAACCCCCCCCCCTTTTTTGAACAATTCCTGTGTGTGGCTATTTTTAAAGAGGTGATAAAAAAATTTGATTAAGTTGACGCCACATCGATGGTTAAGAGAAGTCATCCATCGGAGAGGAAGAGCAGCTATATATATATATATATATATATATAGATATTAGTTTTATATTATTTAAATTTATTTTCATTTTTATGTTTTGCAGAATACTTTTTTTTTTTGTTTGACTGCCTTTGAATGAAATAGCGGAGATTTTATTAATTTATTACTTTTTTAATGCTTTTTGAAAAAAGGTTGCATTTAATAGTTAATGTTTTTTTGGTTTTAAAAAATCAAAAAAAATTGTTTTTTTTTATATACATTTTTTTTTTTAAATTCAATTATGCAAAAGAAATCTTCACATGTCGAATACTTATTTTGACCGCTGTATGTACTAGATGTCAAGAAAATGTTTATTTAAAATATTTTGTTCACTAAAGGCTTTTTCAGTAGTTTAATGTAAAATAATAATGCACTGTAATACGTTAATTTTAAAAAACCCAAAATTTAAAAGTCTTCTAAGTGAAGTTTTTTCTTAAAAAATATTATTTACTTCGTATTGCTCAATTTATTCTTCAGGCATTTCAAGTTGCACTTTGTGAAATGGTGAAAATTTTTGTGTTTATGTTCCAATTAAATTAAAAATATTGTGTATTTAGTTTACCAAATATAGGGAAAAGAATGAAAAATGTATCTGCATTAAACCCATTTTTTTCACCAACGGCAAAAATGTCATATTGGAAACAAAGTTCAAAAGAAGAATGAGCTGTTTAAAGTGTCTAACCTTTTTCCCGCCGGGCCGCATACACATGTTAGAAATTTCACGCGGACCACAACACCCCGGAAATGGAAAAACGACCCATGAATCCAAAATTTGGAAAAAAAAATTAATCAATATATTAAAACTCTTTATCTTTTATTTTATTACCATATTAACTTTTCGATCAAACGCGTAGACATAAAAATATACATTTGTATGCATTTTCTACTGAGTTATGGGATCTTCCTTCTATTTCCTTTCATCTATGACCAAGCCTCTTGCTTACATTCTACTATTAAAAAAAATTGATAGCAAAATTGATATATTTGATTGCTTGATTGATAGAATTTACCGCTAAATTTTTAGTTAATTGTCCTCCAGTTTTAAAATTTTTTAGGGGCAATGTCCCCCAAGAACCCCCCAGAAAAATGGGGCCGGGCACTCTGTCACACTGTGAAAAGGTCACTGTGTTTTTCCCCCCCTTAAAATTTTTCGACTTAACTAAATTTTTTTTTTTTATTTAAAAACATAAATACACAATTTATTTATCTTTTTCCATTTACCCCCAAATTTTTCCGGTAGAAAAAAATGCTCGTAGGACTTACAATACAATATAATAAATAAATAAATAAAAACTAAATATTTAAACTGTTTTGCTTAGTATATATAATATATTTTAAATTTGGGGAAAATTGTTTAACCCCGGGGTTTGGGGGTTTTATGCAAAACAACCAAAAAAAAAATAAACAGTTCTTTAAGAGGGTGCGAATTTATTATCAAAAAAACCAATCCCCTTTTAAAAAAGGGTTCGGGAGCCGTTTCCTAAAATCCAAAGGGCCTTTTTAAAGTTTCAGCAATCAAAAAACAATAACAGTGTTTTAAAAAAACACGTAAGTAAAAAATTATTTTACAAAAACCCGCCGAGCTAATCAAAAAAAATCCTCACTACTTGCTGGTTTAACCGGTTCCCCTCCCGGCGGGCATCTCCTTTATAAGAAACTTCCCGAAATATAACAGCCCGTGTCATTGAACGGGCACTAGTAAATCTACTACTTTCTAGAAGATTCCCCGGGGGTTTCCCAACTGCCAATGACGCCAAAATTCCCCCAATGGCCCCCAAAAATGTGCCAACTTGGCCCCTACCGACAAGATTTCGCCAAGTTCTCATTGCTGCCATTTTTTAACGTAAGGGGCGGCATTGCTTTTGAATGGTACAATTTTAACATAAAATAAACATAACATAGAGTAAATAAATGCATTAAAAAACCCCCTTTTTAAAAAATTTCCCCCTTTTTCCTTGTAACACTATTTAAAATTTAAAATTTTTTTATTAAATTTACAAAAGATTTTTCTTTTTTTTTTCCTACCGACGGTATACTGGATTTTTTTAAATGCATTCTGGTGTCACGTTTAATTTTTTACTTTATATCAATGATGTAGTATTTCAAACAATTATTAATTCTAATTTTTTTTAAAATTGAATTTTTTCCTAAAAAAAACCATGGAACCATAGGGACCAACTTTTTTGGAAACTAATTTTCCCCGCATCAATTTCTTTTTGTTTAATGTAAATTTTTGGGAAATTTATACCTTTTTGGGGGTTTGGGGAAAAAGGATGAGGGTAAATTTAAAAATGGGGCGCACAACCCCCGGATGGACAAAAGTCCGGAAAGCAAAAAACCTTTGTTTGAAAATTTTACAGAAAGGGACAAATCATTCCCCGGGCCTTTTGGAAAATTTTCAGAAAAATTTTCCCCCTTAATTTCCCCCGAAGAAGGGGGGACCCGGGTTGAAAACCCGGGACCTCCCGATCTGCAGCCAATGCTCTACCACTGGGCTAAACACCCGCGTCAGGGGAACGCTGCTTTGTGTTACGTAGGAACGTATACGAAAATGCTTTGTCTGGAAATATACAGAACGGGACAGATCATTGCCGCCTTCGAAATTCTAAAAAAAAAAAATATTTCACTTCACTTCCCTGAAAAGAGGGTCCCCGGGTTCGAACCGGAACCTCCCGATGTGCAGTCGAATGCTCTACCACTGAGCTGATCCCCGCGTCAGCGAACCTTTGCTTTGCGTTCCGTGGAACGGATACGAAAATCTTTGTCTGAAATATACAAGAACGGGACAGATCATTCCCGCCTTCGACCCCCTCCCCATATTTTTTGGCTCCTATTGTCCCTGTGCGGGGGTGTTTAAATTTATTTAAATCGCGATTATCTCAGGTTTGGCTGGTCCGATAGACTGAAGGTTAGTATCGTTCAACTCTGCTTGTGACCGCCTTTCGTCCTTGGCCCAGCTTGCCCTGCAAAAGATTTTTAGAAAGATTTTAATCTTGTTACGCCAAAGAAGTATAACTTCTTACGTGCGTACATAAGTACACTCACTTTTTTGTGTGTGTAGTGCAAGCCTGTATCTACTACTAAACAGATTTTATACATTTATTGTATTTACTACATGTTGATTCTTGTTTCATAAATGTCATGGGGAGTAATATGTAAGTATAAATTCCTAATATACCGTCTTCTAGGAATATGAATTTTTACGTATTGTGGAATTCCTTTTCCTCCACCCCCCACGATTGTAGTATTTACAAATAATGTTACAAAATTTCATATGTTTAAAAAAGAAATGCGAAAAGAACAAACTATCAACTGTTCTGCCTTTTAATAGTGTGCAATGGACGATGGTAAGCTTATATTCCACCAAAACAAGTAATATAAAAAATAAAAAAAATCTAAGTCAATTCCTACTTAGGTCACAAAGAAAAATTTTATTTTAGCTACTTTTTATTAAATAGTTACAATTAATATAAATATGTATATACATAGGACGGAATCACAACATTAAGTGGTAATTAATAAATTTTTTATTAATTATATAGTTAAATTATTGTATTGTCATCCAAAATGATCAAGTATATAAAGTTTCAGCTCTCAGTTGAGCGCTTTAAAATGTATTATAACGATTGAAAATTCCACCAAGATAAATAAATATATAGAGTGTGAGCTAATAGTAGGAATTGTAAAAGATTTTAAAAATGAAATTTACTTATCTAATAAGCTAAATGGATTTCCTTTCTCCTTTTAACATGCCGTCGATTTTTATAGAGAAACCATTATTAAAAAAGTTCAGATATAATAGTTAAGTTTACCATTTCAGAAGCGTTCGAATCCGCTTTCATTTCCAATCATCCGAAAGTTATGCCAAATTATCGTGACTATCTAATGTAGCATGTTTTATTTTGTTTTTCAATTCCTACTATTAGCTCACACTTTCTATTTATCTTGGTGAAATTTTCAATCGTTAATAAAATACATTTTAAAGCGCTCCATTGAGCTGAAACTTTATATACATGATTATTTTGGATGACAATACAATAATTTAATTATAATTAATAAAGATTAATTGATTAAAATTAATTAGTCAAAGAATTACTAATACAGCCACATTGGCATCATTCTTGGCGACTTAACGACCCTTTTGGCGACTTGTGTCAAAACTTGAAAAGGTTTTTTTTCTCACATTTTAAAGTTCTCATTTGAGCTGAAATTTTCTGTGCACTATTGTTTTGGGTAAAAATACGATAATTGAATTATAGTTAATTAAAATTAATTGACTGAAAGTAATCATTCAAAGAATTACAGATACAGCCATGTTGGTTTCATTTTTATCGGTTTCTGACGCCATCTTAGATTCGTCTCTATTGTTGTAACAATGTAACTGTTAAAACAAAGACAATAGTTGGCGTCGAAAACCTGTTTTTCAGCCAAACTAGCCAAACCGAGTTTGCATTGTTACAACAATGCAGACAAATCATGCTCTTTTTTCAATTCCTACCATTAGTTCATTCTCTCCCTACATATATATTTATTTATATATATCTTATTCAAACTTTCAATTGTTAATAGAATACTCTCTATTCATCCATTCAAAGTGGGAATTGACTTGAAAATGTTTTTTTATATTACTGGGTATTTATTTTATTATGAATTTTTTTTCTAATTGGGTTGCGCATTGGTATTTTAACACTGGCGTAGCTAGTTCTGAGTGGGCCCTCTATCAAAAACACCTTCGGAGCCCTTTTTAGAAAAGATAGCCCTGTTAGTGGAACTGTAGTTACACATATTGGGGCCGCTGTAGCTTGGGTCCTACTTGATACGGTGGTAGCTACGCCTCTGTATTTTACCCTTTGTAGACCCCAGTACATTCCCAAAAGCTATTTATTTTATTATGAATTTTTTTTCAAGGGGCGCCCGGATTTTACACGCAGCTAGTTCTTGGGGGGCCCTCTATCAAACACCTTCGGGCCCTTTTTGAAAAGATGCCCCGTAGTGGAACTGTAAGTTTTCACATATTTGGGGCCGCGAGCTGGGGGGTCCCACCCAAAACGGTGGTAGCTACGCCTCTGTAACCCTTTTTTAGACCTAGTACATTCCCCAAGAGCTATTTATTTTATTATGAATTTTTTTAATTTGGGTTGCGATTGGTATTTTAACATGACGAGGGTTTTTTAGGGGCCCTCATCAAAAAACCTTCGGGCTCTTTAGAAAAAAATAGCCCTTTAGTGGAACTGTAGTTACACATATTGGGGCCGCTGTAGCTTGGGGGCTCCGTACCATTGATACGGTGGTAGCTACGCCTCTGTATTTTACCCTTTGTAGACCTAGTACATTCCCCAAGAGCTATTTATTTTATTATGAATTTTTTTCTAATTGGGTTGCGCATTGGTATTTTAACACTGACGTAGCTAGTTCTGAGTGGGCCCTCTATCAAAACACCTTCGGAGCTCTTTTTAGAAAAGATAGCCCTGTTAGTGGAACTGTAGTTACACATATTGGGGCCGCTGTAGCTTGGGGCTCCGTATCATTGATACGGTGGTAGCTACGCCTCTGTATTTTAACCTTTGTAGACCTAGTACATTCCCCAAGAGCTATTTATTTTATTATGAATTTTTTTCTAATTGGGTTGCGCATTGGTATTTTAACACTGACGTAGCTAGTTCTGTGTGGGCCCTCTATCAAAACACCTTCGGAGCTCTTTTTAGAAAAGATAGCCCTGTTAGTGGAACTGTAGTTACACATATTGGGGCCGCTGTAGCTTGGGGGCTCCGTATCATTGATACGGTGGTAGCTACGCCTCTGTATTTTAACCTTTGTAGACCTAGTACATTCCCCAAGAGCTATTTATTTTATTATGAATTTTTTTCTAATTGGGTTGCGCATTGGTATTTTAACACTGACGTAGCTAGTTCTGTGTGGGCCCTCTATCAAAACACCTTCGGAGCTCTTTTTAGAAAAGATAGCCCTGTTAGTTGGAACTGTAGTTACACATATTGGGGCCGCTGTAGCTTGGGGGCTCCGTATCATTGATACGGTGGTAGCTACGCCTCTGTATTTTAACCTTTGTAGACCTAGTACATTCCCCAAGAGCTGGCATCACTTATTAGCGCGGCACCATATAGGCGATTCCAATTACCACAAGTAATTTTGGCACCCAGTTTCCTCGCCAGAGGGAGGCACCTGAGCTTTGCCAAGGCGAACCTGTACTAGGATTTTAATTTGCCAGGGGCACCCAAGCCAAACAGACATTCGAGGAATTTTTATATGCCGTATAATCATACGACATACCCACTGTCAATGTTCTGCATCATGAAAATTCTCCGGCGTGGGCTGGGGTCGAACCCGCAACCTTTGGTGCAGAATACCAGCGACAAACCAACCACGTTACCCAGCAGGAATTCTATTCTGAAATTAATTCTTATTTCTGACTTCATTTGTGTTAGTAATAAGATAATGGTTATTTTTTTTTGTATAGGAAAACCCTTATTTTCGTTTCTTTCAATTGTTGAAAAGAACTACAGATTTAGAAACATGAATGAATGGTTTTTAGTACATAGAAATTGATTCAAAAACCCCCCAACTGCTAACTTAATATAATAATTTAATGAATAAATATAATTTATTGTTTTCCAAGCCATCTGTTTATTTTTTTCACAACCTTGAACTGCAATCAAAAGTGGTATAATATTTTAATCAGTTCTTCCTCCCCCTCCCATAAATAATATTTTAATCTACCTGCGTTGCTCTAAATTTTTATCAGCATGTTGCGTTTGTATTTGTTTCTATCAGATATATAAACACATTATACAAACAATCGGCGCCATTCTTGGATCTTTTTGACTCGTGTTAGAAGTTTTGTGTATGCTTGACTCTTCTGAAATGTATTTCAAATTGATGTTTTGCAGAATATGTGTGTGATTTGGAGAAATTTTGAAACATGTCATTGATGAAATCATCACGTTATCCTACTAAGGCGGAGGGGGCTGACAGTCGGAACACCAAATAGGCAGTAAATGTTCTCTATATTGGGTCAACATACGTAGGCTGTTCAATAAGTAATAAGACAAATTTTACTGCTGCAAAATCACTCATCGGAATGTTAATTTCTGTGACATAAGAAAAGTTTGTTGTCTGTATTAAAAAAAGCTACCGGTAGATGGCGTGTACTGACTCGTATTCTTCAGGTGTCGTCTTCGGCACTTGACCATGGTTCAAAATTACGAGGTCCGTCGCCAAGAGTCAACGTGTTGAAAAAGTCATTTTATTCAAGTAGTCTCGGTTGCTCTGTGGTCATGGTCGTGAATTCGTAGCCAGCGTTGTTTTTGATGCCTCTAAAGACTCGCCATGTAAAGATTAACAAACAATTAATCTGTCCTCGCATTGATGTGGTGTGGAAGCTTGGAGAGTGGTATGCCAGGTCCAGTAGCGCACTCAGGAATTTTCAGGGGGTCCTAGGTTGAAAGTTCACCATTCTTGTATCATACTATTATTGATTTTGTCGATTTTCAGGAACAAAACACAGTAAAAACTAATTATTGAATAAATAATTAGCATTAATAAAATTAATCATTAATAACAAATATTTAAATAAATTTTACGTATTATATACTTAGAATTATAACCAATCGGAAAAAAATCGAGGGCTTTAGGGGGTCCTGACCCCGGGACCCCTTCCTCTACCTTGTGTGCGCCACTGGCCAGGTCAGGTGTTGTCCCAGTTACTTGACCATGATCCAAAATACAGGACCTCTCGTCAATAGGCTCCATAAATTAAAACTAAATATGAGGGTGGTTATTTCGGAGGGGTGGGCTCTAAACCGTTCTGCACCCCCCACACACTTCCCTAGGGCATTGCTCTCTTGTTGCTAATAGTTTCTATATTAATAAATTTATTTATCTCTTTCAGAAGAATTAATTTAATTTCAGTTGTCTATGATAATTAGAATATTTTGAAACATATGTTTGAATTTCTTATCTCGTTATGTTGGAAACTTGAACAACTTTTTAATTTTTATCTTACAGTTATTATAAAAAAAAGAATTATTTCCCCCTACAGTATTACTCGATAAAATCTTGAAGAATGTAGGCAAACGTACATATATACTATTATAAGAATTGTGAATTTTTGAAAGAAAATGTGATATATGGTTAAGTCTGTTGTCATAGTTACGAATAACAAAATCTATTTTCTCCTTTATTAACTGTGACGAGCGGAAGCTCAGACATTTCAAATCATGGATTTCTCTCTTCAGATGTTATGAATGTTGGATAATAAAACTTCAAAGTATAAAATGGTGCAACATGTGAAATATTCTCCGAGGGGAGGGGGTAACCATGTCAAAGTTTCTCAACTCTCAAAATCTGATAAGTCAAATGGCTTTACGCTTTGGGCTGATATTTTACACGGGAGTTAACCATGGTATTGCATTTTTTAAAAAAATTCTGTATAAGACAAACAATTGATTTGCTGCTTGATTCTGTTGTGTTGACTCCAAATGTGGAACGTGTAGCCTTCATAGAAGCTAGTTCTTGTATTATTTCTCATGTTAACTTAAACTCAAATTAAGTTTAACATTATACACCTTTTATTCAAATGGATTGCCATTTGACTTCACAAAGGCTTTTTTGGCCAGTCATCTATTAAGGCAGGGGTGTCCAACCCAAATGACCTTGCGGGCCACTTCGGAAAAACATTATAACCTCGCGGGCCGTACATAAAAATATGTACCTTTATATAAGATTTGGAAACAAAAGAACATTTATTGAGTGAAAATTTAAAACAGAATGAATTATTATTATTGTTTTCATTATTTTTCATGTATACAGACATAAATAATATATTAATGTTTATATAATATAATAGTGCAATGATCAAATAATGTTTAAAATATTACAGTTTCCATTTTCTTGAAAATTACGGTGTTCCTTTTGAATGGATCTTTCGTTACTCATTGTTGAAATTTGATAGTGCTGTCATTCGCGCAAACGATTAAGTATACGTTGCCCTTTATTTTAACCGTCCTGACTATTTTTTTTAAACTTTAAAAAACATCTGACTGCCTCTTGTTTTTTGCGCACTCCAAACAGAAAGGGAGGAAGAGAAATGAAAGCCACACACATAGAGAATCATGTACCACCCATAGTAAAGGATATGTATAGTGCAATTCGGAATTTAATGAAAAAATAATTTATTATAGAAAAATCTCCAATGTGTATGTGTTTGATAAAATATAAATCTATTTTAATCTAACGGACATTTCTATTATCAAAAAGGATTTATTTTAGAACAACAGGTATAACAGGCAAATACATTATAGATTTATATATATGTCGGCCGTCCGTGTGCAAAGACCAATTGTGTCGCCCCTCTAGAGAACTTCTCATATTTTAACTAATACTTAACGTTGACTTTATAAACTCATTTACCTATGTAAGAGTAAAAAGTAAAACATTAATAAAAATGCAAATAGACACAAAAATCATTTCTTTCCCTAATTTTGTTTATCTAAATTGAAAACTTTTATTTCCTCCAAATGCAAATTGAATTTAAACACTCTTGTGTCTCGGGTCAGGGGTGGCGAAGCTTTCTGGACCAAAGTGCCATTTTTTCTAATGAAGTGTTTAATGAGGTATAGACTAACAACTCAATACTCTTTATTTACTACGAAAAAATACTTTTTGCACTGTATAGTTATAAATGTTTTAGTAATACGTGTAATTCGAATTAAAGAGAGTAACATTAGTGTAACTTCTGTTGTTGCAGATTGGATGACAAATAACTTATATTAGGATTGTAAGATGTTACTTTTTAGTAGAATGCATGCTGAATTGGAGTCATCTGCCAAATGGTTTAAAAGCAATTAATTTTTGCTGTGGTTCGCTTTTTTGAGACAAGAGGATTTATGATTTGTCTCACAAAATGCCGTTTTACAGGCGATGTTCTGCATACTAATGTTCCAGAACATAAAACACATACCGCTTTGTCGCCTTTATTAATAAAGCCATATTCTTAGATTTACCAAGTTTGAAATTCCCTGTTACACTTACTATCTTGCAGTTTTTGTTCTCTTGATGAACTAGCCGTATTAAATAAGTTAAAAATCGTAAATATAACACAAACTTTAAAATATAGTTGTGTCAACGAAATTGACTATGCTATGCGTAGACAAATTTTGCATCATAAGGAACGGTAGTCCACGACGTAACTAAGGCAAGACAATAACGAACGAGGGTGCTCCCGGTCCCCCTGCGACCGATCACTTGCGTTTGTTCGTAATACTTCATAGTGAACTTTGTTATTTTGAAATGAAATGCAAACCATTTTGATCCCTGGCGCGCCCAAAATATTGTGTCGCGTGCCACTGGTGCGCCATCCTGTCTTCGGTAATACTTACCATATTACGTATTTTCGAGACAACTTTCACAAATATCGTTTTTGAGACGTCTTTGTTAAGCATTGATCCACAGTGCACCGCCAGTTCCGCTGATAAACAAAATAATTTTTCTTGCGGTATCGTCCGCTCTGCCACGAATTTTGCTACAAAATGAAGGTTGTGTATAAAGAGTAGACATTAATGGACTATGGACCAACACACTGTACACTAACATATCGGAAAATCGAGACTTACTTTGATTTTTCGATAACTGTTTAAAATTCAGCATATTTATTCGACTTATATATAATAAGTTTTATTTTGATAAATTCTAAAAAAAATTTGCTTGCTTCATTGATTTAACAATATGCGGCCTCTTCGGCCGCCCGCATGCTCTGCAACACCTGCTAGAATCGACCCTGTGAAGCATGGACTGATCCTAGCAGGTAGTGGCCTACGTAAGAATTTTCACATCGCTGCTTTCCTTTAAAGTATGTGTAAGACTGTTCTAATTGGTATGTCGTTTTTGACACATCTTTACCTCCAGTACTGACCAAAATTTATAGTCTAGTGGATTTAAATCCTGTTTTTTGAGAAGCCAATCATGTGTTCTTTGAAATCAGCACTTTCTTTTTCAACCACTGCTAGGTCGTCTTTGCCTTATAAACCGGAAAGCAGTCTTATTGAACAGTCCAATCTTTTCCGTTTAACAGGTTAACGTTCAGGGATTTTACTGTGGATTCTGTGTTTTGATACATTTTTGCCGTGGATTCACTCCTATCTGGCAAAAATGAATCTTTGAGACGCCTTCATGTAGCTACAACCAACAAATCAGTACAAAATTCAAATGAGTTGTCAGCGAGCATTTTTTCTTTTTAGTTTCTTGGGCAATTCTTGCGTATACACGGTCATTCTGGTAGTTGTAAGATTCTTCAACGTTCGGAATTTTCACGTTGGTAAACAGAATTCTTCTGTGGCCGTTTTGAGCGGATCGCTGCAACAGTGTTTTTGCTTTAAGGTATCTGTAGTGCTTTAATTCCATTGTAAGAAAATAGTCGGTAATTTTTTGATAACGCTATTGTCTCGTCAAGTCTTCTTTTATTTTTGACACCTTTATCTGTTTAAAGTCTTCTTTTGACAAGGATTTTGACGAGTTCTCACACTGACTACTTTGACGATAAGTGTTGGTGTTCTCATAGAGCGCGGTCAACAATGCTGTTTCTCTTTTGGAAATCTCTGATTGGTTAGATAAATAGCCTGAGTGTTAAAATCAATTGATTTAGAACAACATGCTTGAAAGAGACACCAGTATCTGAAAAATATTGCAGAGACGATTTCCTGCTACGAAATATAAAATGGTCTTCTGCGTTTCGGTCACGGAAGACTTTCTCAAATTTTTGTAGGCATATTTCACTAGATACCAAGTATAATTTATATGATAGAATACCACTTTTTTTGTGTGTGCAAAGCGGCATTCTGTGTGCTGGCAACACATGTTACTGATCTCTACACAGAAACTTTTCTTACTATTAATTTTGGTAAAAAGACGGCCGTTTGTTAAACTTATATTGTGTTAGTCATACAGTTCAGTGGGGTAACGTACACCCCAGCAACCCTCGAATCGCTGGGAGGCCCAAGATTCTAGGGACCCAAAGCCTGACTGACGTCAAGTACGTACCATTTGAAAGATCCGGTTTGAGCCCCAAACCTGATTTTGTAGGGGTGCCCTAATATACTCCGTTACCCTACCGATATAGGTTATTCTGCGGTTTTACTAAAACACAGTGCTATATTGTAATTTTAATAAGTATACATTTTCTTAAGGTATCCGACTGCGTTCAGAACCGTGATTTTGCAAAAGCGTATAAATGGATAACATTTATGATATTAGTGTCACTTAGATTAGAAAATGTATATAAAATTGTTTTAAGAATAATATTACAATAAAAAAATTATTTCAGTATGAAATGAATTCAAAAAATGAACATAGAATGACTCATTTTCAAAATATTCTCCTTTTGTGAAAAATGCTTCTATTATAATAATATTTTGCCTGTATATAGCTCAGACCTCTGTACAGAGGCTCAACTAAAATTTTTGAAATATATAACTTAGAAGTGGATTTATCCATATTTTACAACATACGACAACAGAGGGGGCAATTTTAAGAAAAAACACCGATAATTATTTCAATGGGTGGTAACTCTGAAAATAATGTGAATTTTAAAAAATCTAGCTCAACTCTCGGGAAGAAGTCTTACTTTATATAAGCACAAAAAAATATTATTAAATTTAGAAGTATTTTTTTGTAAAAGAAAGAAATTTTGAAAAAAGATTATTCTGTTAATTTTTTGCCAAAATATTGTATTTAAATAAATTTTTTTAACAAAATGTCCTTAAATCCATTTTATACAGGATTCTGATCTAAGTGACACTAAGTATCAAGAAAATTATCCATTTATGCGCTTTTTTAAAATCACGGTTCCGAAAGGTAGTCGGATACCTTAAGGTATTACTTGATATTTTTTACGCATCACGTTAAATTACAAGAAAAGAAAATGCAACTTATTTGACAGAACATTTAATATGGAGTTGGATTTTTTTCACTTTAGTGCGAAAGATCAAATGACGTGTTTGTTGTGCGATATACGGGTTTAACTAAAAATGAATGCAAATAAACACACACTATATGACTCTTAAGGAACATACATTTTTCCTTTTAGAAGGCAAATTTAGACAAGACTACTTCAAAAGTTAGAAAATGAGGAACATCAAAAGGGTTTTTTTTAAAGTGCTTTTGCGGCGTCCTTGAAAACTGTCTCATTAAAATGTGGCTTCTAATAATAAAAATGCTTCTAGTGTAGTCCCGCGTTCATTTCTTAGATGAGATTATTTTATCTTCCACTTTGTATTTAACATTTCTACTATTAATATAAATAAAATAATAGTATGAATATTTTCATTTAAAAATTAATATTTTTACTCTTTTTAAATATGAAATAACCGTGAAGCATATATTGAACATTCCTTTGGTATGTGAATGGAATTAAATGTTATTATTAGTTATTTTAAAAGCTATTTTGATTAATATTTTGCATATTTGCATAATATATATTCCCATCGTTTAATAGTGATGTAACAAACGAGATTTTTTGCTGTAAAAACGTGACATTTATTTTTAATGCATAATTCTATCTGTAGAAATGTAGTTAAGATTCTATTTATAAGCAGGTAAAGTTGATATTTAGGACCCAATGTTCTCGTATTTGATGTCGGAATAATGGATATAAACTGCGGTCTTCTCATTTAACTAGTAGGTTTGATTCATGTGACATGATAGTGGATGTCAGATGCAATCACGTGTTTATTTTATCACTTCATGCACCTTTGTTGCCAGTTTTGTCTTTCAAAGATATTTTATTTAAAAAATACTTATTATTACTTAAAAGTATTTTCGTTCGTCAATGAAAAAAATTTTATTTAAAAAATACCTACATTTATATAAAAACAAAATTATTTTTTTTTTTTTAAAAAAAGAATGAGAGAAAATGAGGCTAGCACATCATTACCTAACTATTAAATTTGAAATTTTACGTGGAATTCTCATCAGTACACGAGATTGTGGCATCAGTAAAAAACGCGATTGTTTCTGCCACTTTCCCTAATATTCTCCGTTACGCCACACTGATTGTACACATACATTTCAGGTTCTTCCCTGAAAAAGTGGGTGCGTGTTATACGATGAATATACCTAAAAATTACAAAAAATGCAGCTTGAAAGCATAGAAGCGCGTTATGCGCCGAATTTTACGGTAAAAATCTTTTAATTTTTATTGCAGCATTGTTGGGCTCAACTCCTATCTATGTTTTGAGAGTGACTTAATAAATCTGCCATTGCTCACTGTAAGTAAAAAATATTTAATCGTGAGCAAGAAGTTAATATATTTTATGAAGAAAAATTTACCTTCTCCCTCTCTATATAAAAAAAATTTTTCGAAATTCTGTAATCAATTTATACATAAGGCATAGTTAATAACAGTTTTTCAACAAGTGGGTAAAAAATATACAGTTTGGACAATTTACATTTTATGATGGGCGAGGGTTTTTGCATGAACATTGTGAAAATAGCCCCGGCTGTGCCGTAGTGGATGGCAGCCTAATTTTAGGAGCCATCTGGAACCTGACCACAGTCTCAATCATACCTTAACCAGTCTTTAATGTGGGGCTTGGCTTTCGTAGAGATAAACAGTCTGCGATGTAGCATGCAGGCTATTGGCTGCGGCGATGGAATCCGGGAGGAGGGGCTTAAGATCTTCAAGTCCTGGAAGGTTCATGCATGGCTGGGTGCTCTCATTGTGGTTGGAGGTGAAAGTGAATATAGCCGCACTCTGGCTGGCTGCCCATGGAATATGGAATTTTAAAAGTAGAAAGGTGGAATACGCTTTCCAGTGAGGTAAAGATAAAAAAAAAATATGACTGTGCCGTAGGCTGCCGACCCTGATTTGCTGGTGGGATCCGGTTAACAAATTCATCAAGGACCAAAGGTTTCAATTTGTTCGTTTATTCGTGGTTATTCGGTACATTAGGGTCCAAACAATGCGCATTTTTTCGTACATACCTTTAGGAATACGTACACGGTGTACGGTGTATATAATGAGTTTTTATCTATTTGATTACTTTTAAAAATTCCGTTTTCGACCATTGAATAGATTTTTTTTAAAAATTAATTTTCTGAAATATTCGCAGTTTTAACTTTTAAAAACTTCCTTTATTTTTGTTGATGTAATAAATATCTTTCTATGTATATATAGTAAAAAGTTTTTCGTGATGCTGTAATAAATTTTTGACGTCGTTAAGATTAGCTGCAATAGATGTCACCAGGATATTTTTTTAAATTTATTTTTGGCTACGTTTATTGTAGAGCTACATAATACATGTAAGTTACAGTTTATAATTTGAGTAATGAGTATGAACAGTTGTATGATTGTGGTGCAATGGGGTTGTGGTTCACTGCATAGTTAAACTAAAAAAAATTTCAAGAATCTGTGAACAAATGTAATTTTGTTGAAATTTTCTTTTTTTTTTTGTTGTCTTTTTGGTTGCATTAGAGATAGCAATCTATTATTAATGTTAAGGAAAGCAAAATAAAATGAAGCATCATTGCTGTATTAAATGCATTAAATATTTTTAGAGTTAGGTTAGTATTCTTTGGAAAGCTTCTAAATTCATACATAAAGATTTTTTTCTTTAAAAAAAAACACGAATATTTTTAATGGAATAAATGATTAGAAAAATCCGTTCGGGAAATTTTAACCTCTGTTGTAAATGTAAAATCCAATTTAAAAAAAAAGGAGATGTGTTTTGTATGTGTGTCGATTGATTACTTTACAGTTAACACAATGGAAAATAGCTTGGATGGAATAAAAAATGTATTAATAGGACTGCTTCGAGCTCAAGTTTCTTTTTAAAAAGAAGATGACTTATCAAATTTAAAAAATAAAAGGGTATTAGAATTATATTTATAAATTATTGACATTGATATACCCTAGAATTGAGAAAACAATTGATCAATTTATTTTAAGGGTATAGCTAAAAATAAATTCTCTACTGGTTATACATATTTTTGAAATCTAAAATTAAGAAGAATGGTTTAATGAGAAATATCAATTGCGTGACAAGAAAAATAAATTAACTTCAGAGTTTTTATTGTATGTAGTGTGAAATATATTTCAGCATAATACTGTGAAACTAGAAGACATATGCATAAAATGAATTTTTATCCATCAGACAAAGCATTCTGGATTATTTATAATAAATGAGACAGCGAAAACATTTTAAAGAATAAAATTGCATGATTTATTATAATTCAGGTATTAGGATTATTTCTCTTTATCGCTTATTATTGAAATTTGATTTTAAAAAGGTATGAGAGAAATGATTAAACACATTCTAACTCAAATATATAATCTCTTTTCAAAATAGAATCTGAAATATTATTGTATTTTATTCTAATACCTATTTTTTTTTTTTTTAATTTTATACCTCTGATTATCTGGAATATTTTGTACCTCTTATTATTTGAAATATTTATATTTCTTATTATCTGAGTGATAATATTTACATCGCAATTATGTTTAATGCGTCTTTTTGCATTCAGCACATATGTTATGGATTTGCAGAAGTATGCAGGAAAATATATCACTCTCATTTTCTGCATTAAAACTCGCAAAAAAACTTTTAAAACTGTTTTCACGTAATAGGGTACAAAATCAAAATGCGTTTTAAATGAAAAAAAATTCTCACTCATTATTATTGTAATATCAGTATTATATCGTTTAAAGAATATTTTATTCTATTACTCATTTATCAATTCATTTTTTGCTCATGTAAATTTGTGATACCCCGCGCTCTGAGGGTATCATCTCGTCACCATCCTCGCGACCTATGTTTGAGGGAATGAAAGATGGACCACTAAACTCTGCCTTAATAAAATTAGTTTATTATGATCTTAATTTATATTCAATAAAACAACACTAGTCTAGGAGGCTTATGATCAGGAGTGATGCGACGTAAACCGTAATTATGACAAATAGCGCAATAAACCACTGTATCCATATTTATAGCTGACTTCCTAACTTATTAGAATCCGCTCTAGTCTTAAAGCTGAAGCAAACCGTCTTACCGCTATTTCTTCGGTGAACAGCCTACAATCCTTATATCTTCAATTTATTCTTCGATTCAACTTGATCCGGCTATCTCGGACCCACTTATTAATTGGCTTCACTGGCCGTACTAGACCGACTCATAGAATACACTAATGCTCTTCTCCCAGAACTTCACCTATAGCTTTAACTCACTTCACTTAGTTTTACTTAGTGCTCCTCGCGAATACTAACGTTCCAATATATGCAATTCCTAATCTGCATAACCAGGCTCTCTTCTTGGGTTGGTTGGAAAGAATTGCCATTCTGGCCCCAAAGATATCCCAAGAGGATTATTAGAAGAAGTACCGATAAAGCCCCGTCACAAATTGTATTCCTTTACTTAGTCTCCTGTGGGTGTTTGCGAGGCTTCACACGAGGCAACTTTGTGCCAGTCAACTCGTTTTCCCGTGTAGTGTGAAGAGGGAAGACTATCTCCTTCATAGGTGAACACAAAGTTGTTTGAAAAGGGAATGCTGGACTCTTAGTAGAAGCAATGAAAAGCTTTTTCTATTTTCAATACACTAGTAGCTACGTGTGAAGATCGTTAACTTCCACAATATCCTTTTAGTTGAGTCATCTAGTGAAGAGGGGAACTTGGTTTTAGAGTACTTGAGAAAGTGGCACAATAGGAGGGCCCGTTTACCACGTGTGATAGAAATCAGACGATTTCTATTTAAAATTAGCTCCCGATTGTTTGTTTCTGTTAGGTGTGGCACAAGTTTTATTGTTGTTTTGCGAAAGGGACCTTAAATTTCTTGTGTTCAGATGGAAAAATCGAGTAATTTTTAAATGCCTTGAGTTTTTTTTAGAGTGCTTTATATAACGGAGGTGTGTGTTATACTGTCACAAATTTTCATCAAAACTGGAACAATAAGCTTGTTTTCTCCCGAAATCGTGCCTTAATTACTTGTTTCCTTGTACTCTAGTACAAATATACATAAACTTTAAAAAAGATTCAATTTGTATGTGTCTTTTAAGGTATCCGACTACGTTCGGAACCGTGATTTCATGATATTTAGTGTAACTTAGATTAGAATACATGTATAAAATTATTTAAAGGACATTTTGACAATATATATATATATATACACACACACAATATTTTGGCAAAAAATTAACTTAGAATAATCTTTTTTCAAAATGTTCTCCTTTTGTCAAAAATGCTTCTGTTATAATAATATTTTGCCTGTATATAGCTCAGACCTCTACAGAGGCTCAACTAGAATTTTTGAAATATATAACTTAGAAGAGGGTTTATCCATACTTTACGACAACAGATGGGAGCAATTATAAGAAAAAAACGCCAATAATTATTTCAATGGGTGGTAACTCTGAAAATAATGTGTATTTTTCAAGAATTCTAGTTGAGCCTCTGTAGAGAGGCCTGAGTTATATGCAAGCAAAATATTATTATAATAGAAGCATTTTTGACAAAAGGAGAACATTTTGAAAAAAAAAAGGTTATTCTAAGTTAATTTTTTGTCAAAATGTCCTTGAAACAATTTTATGCATGTATTCTAATCTAAGTGACACTAAATATCATGAAAATTATCCATTTATGCGCTTTTTTAAAATCATGGTTCTGAACGTAGTCGGATACCTTTACAATCAGTAACGTGAACACAAAGGCAAGATAAAGTCAGTCGTGTTCTTTATGTGTGAGTAATATTCATTCTGGGCATTGATGTGGGGTAATTTCTCCTTTGGATTTTTTAAGGTTTCCGTTTACTAGCCAGCCACTTTTAAATTCATGAATGCGATTTTATGAGTTCCCTTCTCAAATCTGATCTATATGTTTTCATTTGAAGTAAATAAATTGCTCGAGAAAGATTTTTTAAAAAAATATATGAAAATTTCTGTAGAAGTACATTTTTTCTTTTGTTTTTTCTGAACACATGTTGATTCAAATTAATAGAATAATCCCAAGTTTTAGCTGAAATTCCACAGTATTCATATTTTATCCAATCGCAATGGTAGACGGTATTATTAACTAGATCCCCATATGCTTTTTTTTGTTTACTTATTAACATGTTAAGTATTATTTTCAAAATGATTTTGAATAATTTTCGCAGTTGCGTGTTGTCAAGTGAATTTCCTCACTGGAAAACTTCTACCTAAGAAACCGTAACTGGATGAGCGAAATTCATTCCCTAACTTTTATTCGTTTAGACTATTATGACTTTAGTTATATTCATTTCCAAAGAGAATGCTTACCGCCCAATTTTCTTGTTCTGTACCCGTTTTGAGCTAAGAATGGATCCTGCTATCGACATGAATTCGCATAAACATAACGGGAAATACTTTTTTGTGATTTCTTAAATTTCTGAATTGCTCTGAAGTCGACCGTGTAGGGGAGCGATGCACGTTACATCTAACGAGAGCTCAAACGTTCTTCCGTTGATGTGGTGTGGTAGTTAGGAGAGGGGGGGGGGGGAAGGGCTCAGGGGGCGTCCTCGTCACTTCACCATGGGTCAGAATTACGAGGTTCGTCGCCAAAAGCCCTCGTGCAGCTGAACAGTGCGATGTTAATATTCACTCGCTCACTGCTCTGATGTGGATTCGAATACTTTTATATTAAAAATAAGTTTCTTGAATCTCAATATTGTTTTTCCGAAAACAAGTTATATTTTATTTTTATATTAAATACATGTTGTTTTATAGGGCCATAAGAATTTCTTTTTCAGAATCTTGGAATTTTTTGAAAAAGTGTTTCTTTCACATCCCTGAAGCAGATTTTATTCTGTCTGGTAAAAAGGCACTGGAAAAGTATTTAAAAAAAATAGCCATTACATTTATTATTTCAAGGAAGGATGGGGAAAAAAATTTTTTTTTGTTTGGACTGGAAATAAAACTCGGAAAAAGAGAAAGAAATATTTTGTTAAATTATTAACATGTAGTCAAACAAAGCTTCGCGCCAAGGTTTTAAATCTTAAGAGCAAACAAGACGGAACGGTCTGTGAAATTTGTTAGAATAAACACTGCTTGAAGTTCAGTGTGATTTGCAATTTAATAAAATTGACTGCACTAAATGTATAAAAAAAAAAAAAAAAAATGTAGCTTGTCGCGACTCAAATTTCAATAAAAAAAATTTTGCAGACTAAAATTATACAGTTGATTATAATTTTAGCTACTGCTTAGGAGACTTTTGTCATTTTTAACGAAAATTCAAATTGTTCTAAATTGTGGTGTTATTTGGTTAGATAAAGAAAAGAAACAAATATGTGAACTTGTTACTAATTTTTACAACACTTGAATAAGGAAATATCTATTAAACTTCGTTCATCTTTTTGAAATAATCCTATTTTAGTCCATGCCTTTAGCTACAGAGAAGAAAAAGATTGCCAAACTACACCAACACATTTTTTTGTACTGGGCTTCTGATCCAAAATGTCAGTAATTCGCCAAGTTGGCGATAAATGAATGTGTGCACTAAAATAGGACCCTGTCAATGTTTTCTTATTTATTGGTTAATATTTAAAATTTTCGTATTCAGAATTTTGACTAGATTTCGTGCATATGATATTTCTTTATCTTTGCTCTGGCATATACAGTGGGCCACAAAAGTGTTCATACACTTGGAATTTCGTATAAAATTTAATGTTTTCGACTAATAAAAATTAATATATCAAATTGTAATTTTTTTTTATGGTATCTGCAACTTGTTCTTAATGGAATGACATAATTAATTTTTGAAAAATAGTATAACTATTTTTTTTAAAAATTAGTAATCGAAAACCTACTAAAAAATGACGCCACAAAAGTCTTCGTACACTAAACAAAAATCTCATCTTAGCTTTAAATATTGTATTTCTTTCTTAATTTAGTACTTAGTAGGATATCTTTTAGTGTCCACAACAACTTTTAAGCGTCTTGGTATAGATTTAATCAGTTTTTGTAATTTCTGCAACGATTTTCCTCCATTCTTCTGTGATTATTGTTTTTACTTCATATTTTGTGTTTATTTGTCATGTTTTCTTTTCTTTTTTTACATCAAAATCTCCCCAAATATGTTCTACTGGGCTAAATAAAGTGATTGAGAAGGTGTTTTCATAATTTTGGGACAGTTATAGAGACACCAGTGGCGTACATTGAGAGCAGTGCGCTTGGCGTCATTACCCTGTTAAAAAATAAAGTCGTCTCCAATATCAAATTTCGGGCGAATAATTTAAAATTTCTCTTTAAAATTTTTAAATAGAGATCATGATTTACAATGCTACCAAAAAATACCAAATTATCTAATTCTGAGACCAGTTTACACCCCCACGCCAGAACACCTTCACTTCAATGCTGAATCATGGAGGTGGAGAAGTTTTTGTTCCACATAAATTCATGGGATTAAACTCCTTATTTTTTCATTTACAAGCTATTATAGGCCCATAGGAGCCAAAAATGTTGAATTATCTGCCATCCCAATCAATTTGCTTTCAGTTTTGAATTTTCTGAAACTTAATCCCAAGAATCTAGTTGGATCAATAAAACATGGAGGTGGAAGTGTTCTTGCGTGGGGGTGTAAATTGTGGCCACAGAATTAGGTAATTTGGTATTTTTTGTTGATATTGTGAATCATGAGCTCTATTTAAATATTTTAAAGAAAATTTTTAAATTATCCACCCAAAATTTGGATATTGGAAACGACTTAATTTTTTAACATTATAATGACGTCAAGCGCACTGCTCTCAATGTACGCCACTGGTGTCTCTATAACTGTTCTCAAATTATGAAAACATTTCCTCAATCACGTTATTTAGCCCAGTAGAACATATTTTGGGAGATTTTGATGTAAAAAAAAAAAAAAAACATGACAAATAAACACGAAATGTGATGTAAAAACAATAATCACAGAAGAATGGAGGAAAATCGATGCAGAAATTACAAAAAACTGATTCAATCTATTCCAAGAAACTGATTAAATCTATTCCAAGACGCTTAAAAGTTGTTGTGGACTCTAAAAGATATCCTACTAAGTACTAAATTAAGAAAGAAATACAATATTTAAAGCTAAGTTGAGATTTTTGTTAAGTGTAACGAAGACTTGTGGCGTAATTTTTAGTAGCTTTTTGATTATTAATTTTTTTAAAACAATAGTTATACTATTTTTCAAAAATTAACTATGCCATTCCATTAAGAACAAGTTGCAGATATCATAAAAAAATTACAATTGCAATATATTAATTTTTATTGGTCGAAAACATTGAATTTTATAAGAAATTGAAAGTGTACGAACACTTTTGTGGTCCACTGTATTTTAAATTCATAATTGAATACTTTGATATTTAATATTTTTTTTTAATTAGCAGAAACGCATAGCAGTTAAACAAATTTATTATTTCTCTAAAAATTGAATTTGTTTTAAAATTCGATTTCAAAATGCTAAATTAGAATGTTTCATATTTGACTGAACTCGAGATTTAATCATCAGTGAGAAAAAATGTTTTAGATTTTGACGATTAGGCCTAACAATAGAATAAATTCAGCTCTTTCTTGGATTTAATATTAACCAAAGATTTTATATGAAATAACAGAAAGGGGTAGTGTAAGAAATACATAATTAATCAAAATTGTGTAGCTATCAACTTGACAGCAAATCAACTCATGCTGAGTAAGAAGCCAAATTTAGAACATTCCGAGACTTGAATGGGCTTACAGTTGCCTAAAAAAATGTGGAATAATTTGTTCTTGTCTTCAGTCAGTTCTTTGATTCGTGGTTACATATAAATCAAGGTTAATCCATGTCATCGATCGAACATCAATCGATAGATAAAATAAATCTTTTATTTTTCAGCTGGCTTTGCTGGAATTTCTAGAAGTGGATAAATATTTTAGGTTGTGCTTTGAAAACTAATTTCACGTCATTTTATGAAAGTGAAAACAAATACACCAGCTTTTTACTTTATAAAATCAATTGATTTATGTTTTAAAATAACTTTGAATATTGGGTTTTAAACCTAAATTTTGAGTAAAGCTTGTTGGTTATGGTTATCATTTGAAAGCTCAGGTATTTGGATCAGGATTTTTTTTTCCAACTTGGCTCATTGATAGTACTGAATAAATCTAAAAATGTAATAGTGCAAGCTTTCGGATCTTCTCAGGAAACCCTTATTTAAAAATCCATATAACTTTTTGATGTACGTTTTCTTCCAGATTGTGAAAGACGTGAGACTGATAACATTTTTTAATCCGGTTTCTCACCAAATATATATATAGTTGGGTAAAAATGTTTAAATATTAAGGTCCTCTTTAAACAGTTTTTCAAAAGTAAAAAAAAAATACGTATGTGTACTTTTAAATGATTGTGTAGTTCTGCATTACATTAATAATTCTTTTTTAGTGTTATGGAGAACTTTTCAATTATCTTAATATAATTTTTCATAAACTTTCTGCTATTTCATTTGTTTCTGCATATCCATTTAAAGTCTCCACTTTTATAACTATGAATAAAAAAAAATTTAATATAATATTTGTGTAATGACCTCAAATGTATACATATACATAATATATATACCGAATGGTGTAAAAGAACTTAAGTGTAACTTGTCTTCTGAAACATATTGCAGTGGACTATAAAAATAAATGATGGTTTATTGACCGACGGTTTGTGCGTTGTTCTCCGTGGCCAACTTCAGGAATATTGAAATACAAAATGTAAACAAAAGCTGACTACTAGCGCCGTCTGCAAATGCGGGTCGTTACAATATTTTTAGTTAAAAATTACAAAAAACACAAATAATTTTTTTACTAGTAATTTCAACTATACGTTTATGAAATTGAATTCGAATTCTTATGCTAGCGATTTAAATTCGTATTTGGGGGGTTTTGCCTGTGTATTATCCAACTGTGTGAACATTTAAAAAAGAATATAATAATTGCCAGATTTTCAAGTTGCTTTTTGAATAAATGCATTTTCCGTTTTAATTTTTGAAGACGAAACACAATGATTTTAAACAAAACAATAATTTATGAATAATCCAAAAAGGAATGGGGAAATTGTGCTTTATTTAATTCGTTCTTTTTTAAATACAAAAGCTAGTTAAGAACTCTAATAAATAAATGATTAAAAAATATTCAATCTAAAGGAATGAATATTCAAGCCTGGAGAAATTCTTAACAATTAGACTATTAATATAGTATATAAATATATATGTATATGTTCATGAGCCGTTTTGTGGTGTAAGTCCATTTTTGACAAAAAGCAGATTTCATTCATTAATACAATAAACTATGAGCTTATTTCTTTGGAAAGTTCCCCCAAAAAATCCTTCAAAATTTTCATCATTTTCGCCAGTATAAATTTATGTAATTAATGGAATTACAAATATAATTACTTTGAAAGTGGTACATTCATTCTCCATATGATATAAAATGGACTTACATCACTCTAAAAAAATGGCTCATACATATCGTATGAAGTTTTGAAACCGATCTCCTCTCCAGAATATTCCATGTCTCTTACCTATTTTCTGCGCCCAAGCTTCGAAAAAATTGGTGACCTGTACTCTTTTCTCCTTTAGATACTGGATTGTATTTCTTCTGGGTTACTGACTGAGTGATTCGTTCTCATTCATCTCGGTAACATAATATGCTGTAAATATCCCCTTCAAAGAAATGACTCATTAATCAGTAGTAGATAATCCCGCCAACAGATCTAAAAATATTCCAATCCATTACGAGAGTATTGCAACACACCAGTAATGTCTAACTCTTTGATTTATTAATCAAGCCTTGTTTGTGTTATTTTGGCCGCCTGCGTTTAACCTTCAAAAACCAGCCTAACTGCCCCCTCCTCCCCTCGTTTTTTATTTTTTGAAGAACTTATTTGTGATAAGCAATGCACTTGTGCAATTCACTCGGGCAAGTTGATTTAATGCCGCCGTGCTGGGAAGACCATGATTTTTTAAGTCTAAATTATGAATTAAATATTCTTTTACTTAAATGCTGACTAAAAGAATTTTTTTTTACTTAGGCTTGTGTTGAAAAAACAAAATTCTCAGTAATTTGTTGGAAGATATTTTTATTTAATAAAAAGCTAATGAAAAATGTGTTTTAATTTCAACACATAGTTATTGTGCACTTTTGGGGGGGGGCGCGGAAAATATGTAAATCGTAAACATTTTTTGTTTTATTTATTTTCAGTCTTTCGCGAGGATCTTAATAATCCAAATTCATTCAAGTTGATGCAAATTAAGTTCATAGAAAAAGAAAAGAATTTTTCACATCTAATTTGAAAATGCTGTCTTTGGGTAGTTTCAATTTAAAACAAAATTAACGTCGCATTTGTATTCTGCATCGGAACTATTCCGGCCTCGTTAATTTTAGACCCCTCTCAAGTTACGAAAAATATACCTGAGCGAGTACTCCCACTCACATTTATACATTGTATGTATCACTTTTATATATTATATTATATTATATGCAATGCACATCACTTTATGTATGCGTGTGTGTGCAATATATTTAATTTGACATGTAGAGAGTCGTTTTAAGGCATGGGCCAATAAGGCCTCGAAGAAGCGAGCCATCTTGTTCTATACTAAGCTCCTATAATATCATGATCTGAATAATTTTAAGCTTCAAATGTAATTCCCAAACATATTCCTTCGAAAATTGGGAATTTCGAACTCTATGCCAATCGGCAACAGTGGCAAGACTGCATTGTTATGTCGTGTTCATTGTCCGTTTCTTGGCCTAGACCAGGCGTGGCGAACCTTTATGGATCAACGTGCCATTTTATCTAAAGAAGTGTTTGATGAGGTATAGACGTGAGGTCAAAATATTTTGGCTTGTGATTATTGGGAAAACAATAAAATTAATAAATAGCTACCTCAAACTCTTTATTTACTACTAAAAAATACCTTTTGCTCTGTATAGTTGTAAATGTTTTAGTTATACGTGTGTAATTCAAATTAAAGTAAAATTGGTGTGACTTCTGTGTTGTTGTGGATTGGATAACAAATAACTTACATTAGGATTGTAAGATGTTACTTTTAGTAGAATAGGGATGCTTCATTGGAGCCCCCCATTTGCCAAATGGTTTAAAAGCAATTAATTACTCTTACTGTGGTTCACTATTTTGGCAAGAGGATTTGTGGTTTGTCTTAAAATGCCGTTTTACTGGCCATGTTCTGCATACCACTGTTCCAGAATAGAAAACACACCTCTTTGTCGCCTTTACTAATCATGCCATATTTCTAGTTTCACAAAGTTTGAAATTTTCTGTTGCACTTCCTATCTAGCACTTTTTGTTCTTTTGCTGAACTAGCCGTGTTAAATAACAATTAAAAATCGTAAATATAACACAAATAAACTTTAAAATACAGTTCTGTCGACGATTGACTTTGCTATGCGTAGACAAATTTTACATCATAACCAAGACGTAACTTAGGCAATAGTTAAAAGAAAATAACAAACCAGTGCGCTCCCCGCCGCCCCGTGATCGATCACTTGTGTTTGTTATTTCATAGTGAATTTTGTTATTTTGAAATAAAATGCAAACCATTTTTATCGCTTGCGTGCCCAAAATATTGTATCGCTTGCCATTGATGGCACGCGCCAGGTTCGCCATCCCTGGCCTGCCTTACCACCATACGCTATCATTACTCATTTAATGGATAGGTGGCTGTCGATAGACCGTTTGTACTTAGGTTTGTGAGATGGTGAGTCACGCTCATTTGTTTGTCACTGTATCAGCTATCCAAAAGGGGACAGGGGTAATAAGAGGTTTTGGTAGATAGAGAGCCACAGGAGATGTTTTATTTTAGTCTTTTGAGTGTATCTACTATAGGTTATATAAAATAAACGCTTGTAGACGCTAGTAGACTAAAAAGAAACTGGCCTGCTGAAATGGGATATTTCTTCTCTTGCATTTTACTCGTTTGAAATAATAACAGTTAATTATGTCCTTAATTTCGAATTTTTTTTTTGTACTTTTCATGACTTATATAATGTTTGGAGATAGGGGCGGCATTTTCCATTTTTGTCCGGGGCGACAAAACTATTAGAGCCAGTCCTGCAGGACATAAACATTACATTTGTCTTGTTCTTTCATATATGTTGTTATAACGTCTTATTCGAAATAAACATAAGTTTCTATATATGAATATTGATTTTTTTTTTTTTTTTTTTTTTGACACCTAAATTTAAGGGTGTTTTTGCCATTTGTACGACAGTGTGGACTCAACACGGAGCACATTTTCGGACAGAAAAATGCCTCAATTTTCATAAAAATATGTGACATTGTAGCTCATGCATTTGTTTATAATATCGTGATTTTAGAATTTCAAAATATTTCATAAATAATCAGTTTTTACATGCAAAGAGGGATAGCTCATTTAGCATTACGGTATAGTAGAAAAAATGCGAAACACATTTTATAAAAGAAAAAATGTGTCAACTCGGATAAAAATGAGTAGTATGATGAAATAAGGAATTCTCTACAGGATAGAGTGAAGCCGGAATATAATATTAGTGTTGGAATACTTTGATATCTGAAAAAATATTCCGAATCGGGGTCCTATTTTTTAACGTAAGCCGAAGACAGCCTTAAACCTTGTTTGTTTGGCCCAAGTTAACCCTTGAGTTTGACACCCTTGATGGTGAGTACTTAGCCGTTCGGTATTTCTTTATGTGAACTTTTTTATTTTCAATTTTAACATTTAATAAATACGCATGGAAGGTGATGTAGTACACATACGCTTGTAGAAATGCATATGCAATTGTAAACGCAACTCATAAGTGAAGAAAAAGGGTTTGCTGTATGTTCATTACACCTGAAAGTTGCAAACATAAACAAATTTACAACCATCTTCTACTTTTGCCTTAACAGCCATGAAGATTATTTTCATTAATAGCCATCGAATAAATTATTTTTTAAACAATGCATAAAATATTAAAAATGTGATTTTTTAAAAAATATTTTTTTTTTCAAGAAAAAATATTTATTGTATCAGTTTGTATTCTTTTTTTCGCAGACACGCAGAAAAATTAAAATGCAACTTAAGGGAATATAAATATTATTTCGAATTGAATACATCGTTTCTCTATCTGTGTGTTATTTTGTTATTCGTTGATATGTTGACCGTTATAGATAAATTTGACGATTGGAAATATCCGTTTTTATCATTTTATTTGGTGAATTCGAATCGAACTTGAAATGCAATCTTCGTTTCAGTTTGTGAAGTAAAGAATATTAAAAATACGGAATGTAGGGCTTGGAAGAGAAGCCCGAAAATTATCTTTCTGTAAACCCCTGTCTTAAGGTATCCAATTACCTTGAAGTTTAGTCAACAAATGACATACAGTCGAACCTCTATATAACGAACTTCCGTATTGCGAATTTTTCTATATAGCGAAATTTTTCCTGGAACCTTGAACATTTCACGATTTTCTACGTAAAATAACCTCTCTATAGCGAAGTGCATTTTCTATATAACGAACTTTTTCTTTTGGGATTCAATTTTTTTTCCCTCCCTATTTTTAAAGTATTTCTTAACATTTCAAGTTATTCTCTCTTTAACACATTTTATGGTGATTATAAATCTTGAAATAATTTTATTAGATCCTAACTCGCCTAGAGCAATTGAGTTCTGGACGTTTCAACCAAGAAGTGCAACCTTTAACCCTCATTGTCCAGTTCACTAGAAAAATCTTCGATGTCCCCTTTCACCCTCAATGGAGTTGTCTCGTGTTCTAGTTATAAAATAATGTATGTTTAATATTATTTGTATGCTTTAAATTAGAAAATGTTCTCAAAATTCATTAATTTTAATGTAAAATTATTTTCTTAATATTGAAAATACAGTGCATTCATTCTTCGTCATTCTTTTTTCTTGTTTTCCTTGCTGTTCTTTCTTTTTTTCTATTTTGATGGATAAGATGCATAAAATAAATAAACACTAATTTACAAAAAGGATGTGAATAATTACTTAATATATATTTGTATGGAGTTTATGAATTTAAAATTTGTTTTATGTGATTTTTTATAAAATATATTGAAAAATGGACTTCTATATAACGAATTTTCCGTATAATGAACTTTTTTTCGGGATTTAGGGACTTCGTTATATAGAGAACCGACTGTATATGTTTAATGGTTAAATATTGCAGGTCAATTTCTCTTAGGTTTATAAAAATATAAAGTTTTTAAATTTCTGATTACTGTAGTACAGAAGTTAACTTGATTTTGTAAGATCGGAGGCATTGCCAACAGTGAAATAAATATTTATTACGCGGAATGCGCTCTTTCAAAAGATTTGAAATAGGGGCAAGGATTGCTGAAAAAAGTTACGAGAAGGTAATTGATTGAAAGTTTTATAAGTAAATAAGTTAATGAAGTGAATATTTTATGCTATATGTTGTTTTCACGTATTCTTAAAAAAAAAAAATTGCTGCCTCCAGTGCCAATTTAAGCTCATTTCAGGCACTGGGCGCAGATCTACAGGCCCCTTTGGTACTGGCTAATCGATATTTATAACCAGAAAATCTGGTTAAGTCCAGTTTATATCCGCGCCCCTGGGCGCCCGCCTCAAGCGCCAAATGGATAAACTAGCCGCTTATGTAATTATAACAAGTGTTCTTTTTAAGGTATCCGACTACGTTCGGAACCGTGATTTTAAAAAAGCGCATAAATGGATAATTGTCATGATATTTAGTGTTACTTAGATTAGAATACATGGATAAAATTGTTTTAAGGACATTATGACAAAAAAAATTGTTTAAATACAATATTTCGGCAAAAAATTAACTTAGAATAATCTTTTTTCCAAATGTTCTCCTTTTGTGAAAAAAGCATCTATTATAATAATATTTTGCCTGTATATAGCTCAGACCTCTCTACAGAGGCTCAACTAGAATTTTTGAAATATATAACTTAGAAGTGGGTTTATCCATATTTTACGACAACAGAGGGGAGCAATTTCAGGAAGAAAACGCCGATAATTATTTAAATTGGTGGTAACTCTGAAAATGTGAATTTTTCAAAAATTGTAGTTGAGCCTCTGTAGAGAGATCTGAGCTATATACAGGCAAATTATTATTATAATAAAAGCATTTTTCATAAAAGGAAAACGTTTTGAAAGTTGCTCATTCTATGTTCATTTTTTGTCAAAATATTGTACTTAAATAATTTTTTTTGTCATAATGTCCTTAAAACAATTTTATACATGTATTCTAATCTAAGTGACACTAAATATCATGACAACTATCCATTTATTTATGCGCTTTTTTAAAATCACGGTTCCGAACGTAGTCGGATACCTTAAAGCGATTTTATACAGTTATGAGATAAAATGTTCTATTTTATGTAAAAATTCAAATTTCGCTTATCTTTAAGATTATATTTCAAAAACGAATGACAGGGTAGCATGTAAATGTTGAAAATTCGTTCATAAACTTTTTGTTCAGAGTGGGCAGCGTTTATAGAATGTTTTATCAATTTTAACTTTATTAGTTATTCCTTTTAATTTTTTGTAAAACAATTTTTAGCGTTTTCCTTGTATAGTTGATTGAATAAAGTTTTTTAAAAAATCCAAATATTTAAAAAAAATTTAAAAATTGTGATTTGCACGTAATTGGATACTTAAATTAACTAATTATGTGATTCATTTTTCTTTTTAGATAAAATATAACGGAGGAATAATGCTGGGAAAAAGTAAACAAAATAATAATAAAAAAAAAGATTTAGTCTTTAAACCGATTATTTTATCCACTCGATAGCCTAGGGTTTGAGTCCCGATGCCATTCAAGACCCTCTTTGTACTGAAGCTGATGCAGGTTTTCACCTGTCGAAAAAAACCTCACGTGGGGTGAAGTGGAAGTTTGGAGAGAATGGAGTATCATTTCACACATGTTGTCCTCGTTATTTGAATATGGTTCAAAGTTACTAGGTCCGTCGGTAATGCTTTTGAGTGAGAAATTAATTAACAATTAATAAGTTATTTGACAAATTTAAATGTCGAAACATTCTGTATGAATTTTTGTACCGAAAGTACATTTTAAAAGTTAAAAAAAAAATTGATGAATGGGTGCAAAAGATGGGTGTTTTATGATAAGATGCATTTATTTGTTTAATAATGGACATAACCTGAAAATGGGGTGCGAGTTTTCTGGTACAGGTTCGCATCATCAGAGCTCAGGTGCGTCCCTCTAGGGAGGAAGCTGGGCTTCAAAATTACCTGCGGCGATTAGTATCCGCCTATTTGGTGCAGCACTAAAAGAGATACCAGCTTCCGGGAATGTGCTAGATCTGCAATGGTAAAACTCCAATCCGCAGCCCATTAGAAATAAAAAAGTTTTGTAAACAAATTACAGTTTAAAAAAACACCCTTTTATAGTTAATCGAACTCAGTTGTAACTTAATCTTTTAGTCGCCAAATCTGTAATTAGTTGCCAAATCTGGAAATGGTATCTAGAATCAGTCGCCAGATGCGGGATGGGATCTGAAAATGGGAAATCGTTAGTCCTAATGATCCTGATTAGGACAATGGAACAAAATTATTAAATTGTATTGTCATCGGTCCTGGATATTTCAGCAAAATTTTGAATTAATCTGACTTTTTAAAGTGGGTAAAAATTGAGTTCAAAGATTCCGTTACATACAAGTGAAGCTTATAAAAGGGTGTTAAGGTATCCGACTATACGTTCGGAACCGGGATTTTGCAAAAGCGTGTAAATGGATAATGTTTATGATATTTAGTGTCACTTAGATTAGAAAATGTATATAAAATTGTTTTAAGAATAGTATTACAATA